>SZWC01011496.1:0-22043 GCA_023375785.1 Penium margaritaceum | reverse complement strand
CTATATCTATATCTATATCTATATCTATATCTATATTTATATCTATATCTATATGTATATTTATATCTATATCTATGTCTATATCTATATCTATATCTATATCTATATCTATATCTATATCTATATCTATATCTATATCCATATCCATATCTATATCTATATCTATATCTATATCTATATCTATATCTATATCTATATTCATATCTCTATCTATATGTATATCTAGATCTATATCTATGCGTTTATACATCTATATTTATATCTATATCTATATCTATATCTATATCTATATCTATATCAATATCTATATCTATATCAATATCTACATCTATATCTATATCTATGTATATCTAGTCTACATATATACATTAATGTATATATTTACTATATATCTATATCTACATCTATAGCTAGATTATTATGTATACCTATATCTATTTCTATGTCTTTTTTTATATCTATATCCATGTCTATGTCTACATCCAGAGCATAAGATATGTATAACATAGATAAACATGTAAACATATTTACATAAATGGCTTAAGGTACTAGAAAGAATAGACATTAATTTATATGTAGATATAATTTTGGATGTAAATATTGAAAGAAACCCGAAATTCGTTGAACCAATTATATTTTTTTAATGGATTGATTTTATGATGTTAGTCATAAGCATGTAATTATTATCTCTCTTTAAGAAATGAATGTATCTTTTTCACTTGATTCACCCATTTAATAATGGTGAATTGCTCATATCTTCCATCTTTCAGTACTTAGTGAGGATAGATGAAGAAATCATGTTTGAATATTTCATATTCATGTTATTGAATAAAGTGAGAGAGTAATCAACTTTGACAAATCCAAGAACAAATTCGTTCTTTGTGTACTCAGTTGTTATTATTTGGAAACTTTAATTTAACATCCATTGCGACCTTTGGTAGAATATGTTTATATTCTTTGAGTTAGAATTACTTTCATGAACTGCATCCTTGTGACTATATTAAAGGAAAATCTAATCCATTCGAACCATGCATAATGATTCAAAATTATTATTAACGTTGTTATGCATTGGATTGTTTCACTTTATAATAACATGTTTATCAATTGCTTTGATTCAAATGTACTTTTTATCTTGTTTTCAATCATTTTCGCCTTAGATTTAGATCTGTATTTCGCTATATTGATTTTGTCTTGTCGTTTTTTGGAATGATATTCAAGAGCTCACTTGTAATGCGGCCTAGCGCGGCTCATGCTATTACTTTCTGACCGATGAATGGCATTTCATAGCTATTTTCTTCTGTTCATAGTGTATTCTTTGCGGCGAGAACTCTATCGCAAACTATCAGGTTCGCAAGTTCAACTTTCCTTGGTTTTTTTTCTATTACTCGCCAGGTTTGCGGAGTTGGATTTCTCTAGCAAAAGTTCCAATCCACGTCTCCGAGGACTTGGCCTTGAGCCCATTCCGACTGGTGACGTTGCTTAAGTCGCCATAGTTAGAAGACGCGTTTCTACACTTGGTCGCGAAACCCTGACGCTGATTAGGACTTCGCTGCCTTTTATGTCAGACCGGTTGGCTTGAGCGGGAAAGCGGTGTCATCCGTGCTCGTCCACCATTCCTCGATGCTCCCTTTGAAGAATGCAGACCCAGTACTTGTGTCGGTTATTCCGGGTCACTTCTGAATACGCGAGCCCTAATACAGTCTATGCCTTCATGCACGCGGACCTCGCCTACGGAGCGATGGTGACGCGTAACGTAACATTCTCTCAAAGTGGGGTCCGAAATGGACTAAATAGTTTTTAGTCCATCTCGGGAGGCGGGAAATCGAAGTGGCGAGCTCTGGCGATGCTGGCCGTCTACCTCGCCGGTCATTTTTTTCGTTTGACCATGTTTTTTAGGATCCTTCGAAAACTGGCCGCGGCTGGGAGTCGTCATCCATGTCGGCCATAAAGTGCCGCTCGTTATCAGATTTGGCCATAATTGACTACTCTTCGCAGCCCCCTTACTGTTTTAGCCATATTCAAGCACGCGCCGACTCATTTCAAATGTGACCAAAGACGGCCGATATTGACAAACTAAGCCCTGTAACCACTCCATGATCTTCTAAAGCACTTATCTGGAATCAAATGTACAAAGATGGACATGAACGGGAAAAGGATAGTCTACAAGCACGCTCCAAAGAATATAGCAGTAGAATCACAATGATAAAGTGAAATGAAACTAAAGCGATAGTGTTTCCGTCAATCAAAGCATTTTATAACCTAGAGTAGGTGATTCAAATCGAAATACAATTCATCACCCTTCAATCAGTTGGAAAATTAAGAAAAATAATCTCTAAAACAAAGATAACTACTTTACATTATAGAGTTGCGATAAAATTTTACTAGTTCACTGAAAATCTAATTTTATTGCTATAATACACTTATTCATTACATCAAAACAAGATGAAATTTGACATCTCTCTAAGGGAATTAGACCGATGCAAATAAATCAATGTAAACCTATTTCTCCATTTAAAAGCAAAACCATTCACAATCATGAAAAAATTCAATAAACAATTTATGAAATCAATCATTTTCTTCTTGTTTAAAGTACCACATGTACTTGATCATCCAATTGAAAACTAGTCCTTTCCTGGTATATTCTATTGCCCCCATGTATTATGAATCCCTTTAAATGAAGTTTATTTATGGTTGATGAAGGGCTTCCTTTTGAAAAGAAGAAATGAAATCATTTGCAATTGGAAGCCTTCATTAGCAATAAATTACATTCATTTTTAGGGATTAATACTACACAAGAGCAATAAAAACTATAAAATTATGGAACATTTTTAAACCTAGATAATCAAGTATATTTGGAGCTTTAAAAAAGAATGAAATGATTTATTTCATGAGTTTTTCATTACATTTATAAATGATTGTAAATGATTTTGCTTTAGAATAGATTTTGTTTTTGTACATTGATTTATAAACATTATTTTTATTATGGGACACAGATGTAGAATTTCAAATTGATTTCATGTAATACTTCAGTATATAATATCAAACACTTTATGTTATTGTAATGATACAATCGAATTGTGTCTTCAATCTATAGTATGAACTAGTTTTTTTTTGTTTTTGAGATTGTCTAGTAATTTTCTAACCAATTGAAGGGTGATGAATTTTACTTCGATTTACATCACCTACTCTAGGTTATACGATTCTTTGATGCACGACATTGTTCTCTATAGTTTCATTTTCTTTAATCATTTTGAATCTACTTCTTTATTTTTTTGAGCGTGCTTGTAGACTAACGTTTTCCCTTTCATGTCCATCTTTGTACATTTGAACGCTGAGAAGTGCTTTAGGAGATCACCGAGTGGTTGCGGGGCTTCATTTGTCAATATCGGTTGCTCTCACGATCCTTTTCCGTCGGTCGTCTTCATGGCCATGATTGAAAGGAGAAGCCGGCGCGCGCTTGATATGGCTAAAACAGTAAGGGAGGCTACAGAGCGTAGTCAATTATGGCCAAATCTGATGACGAGCGACAATTTATGGCCAATATGGATGACGAAGCCGAGCCGCGGCTTGTTTTTGAAGAATCCTCAAAAACATGGCCAAACGAGAAAACGACCTAGCTTGCCTACCGGCCGCCTACTTTGCGAGCGAGTTGCAACGTCACGCATTCTTTCCCCTGTCATCACTCGAACGAATTAGTTATGGAGCCAAGCGGATGGATTTTGTATTCATTACAAGTTAGTTGGTTTTTTGGCATTTTCTACTGTAATGTGACGACAACAAAGAGGAGACATACATATGGATATCTACGGACGATGAGAGTTTGGTCCTTTGAGAATCCAAATTTTGAACTTCCAAACTTCCGTCATGTCTGATGTTTCCGTGGTAACCGTTATATGTAGAAATTGCGCTCCGGGCCTATGTGGCACGTGGGAGCAAGAGGTCAGAGTTCAATACCCACCTGAAACGGTTCTAAAGACTAATTAGTATGACTAATCAGTTCACAAAACGGCGTTTGCGGAAACGTTGCTATGACTAATGGTCTGAAAAAGCACTCGACCGAGTTCCCACACGCGCTTAGCTAAATGGTTTAAGTGCTAAACTGATAATTCGAACAAAAAACAAGTTTAGTGTATTTTGGAACTCCTTATCGATCTGCATGCATTGAGAAAAGAAGATTGAGACAGCATACACCAAAGCCGGCGCGTGAAAGAAAAATCCAAGTGAACGAGATCAGCCATTCCTTGAAACTGGTTTCAAGCTCTAAAAAATGAACGCGCCAGGGGGGCCTTGGAGATGATAGAAGGAAAAGAAAACTGGACACAAGAGGGACAACAAACATGCCTTAAAGTGTTTTGAGGTGGGGAGCATGAAACAATTCTAAGAATTGAGATAAAAGGATATCTTGTAATTAGGAGTAAGTGGACTAAGAAAATAACTGTTGAGGAAGTCAAGCGCATACATACAATGAATTGCAATGTGGTATGTGTTGGGTCTTCAACGCTATAGCCACGCAACACATGTGATGTTGGGTCGTGAGTGGTCTTCATAAGAAACCTTACTGATATGTCAAGGGGGTTCTAGATTTTCCGAGGCACTACTTTATAGAAGTCCATCACAATCAAGAATTTGACGAAAGATTGTCAAAAATCAGTACATGTTCTGATACTTGTAATGAACCTTCTGGAAAGGAGTGCGACATGTGAGAACCTTTGCGAGAAAAACACAACAAGTCAAGGCATGTTGCTCAAACAACCTCGCTTGATCGGCATAAACAATATAAGATCAATGTGAGGTGGACCATGAATGCAAGAAACGAAACACTCACTTGCATAGTTTAAGAACTTTTGTACGATTATGAAGTAACACTCCCCAAACCCTTCAACTAAAATTTCTCGATGGGTTATAAGACATAGGCTTAAAACACGAGTAGTAGCCTTTAATGAGATGATCAACAACTCATTGGATTTCCATAGGTCACATAGCTATTGTGCAAAGCGCTGTAACCATGCCACAACCAAAACCTTGGTCATTTTCCCATGGCCTCGATGTCCTCAATCACGTTCTATTTATCTTTGGTATGTTGGAAACTTGACTCCTTGTCTAGGGACTACCTTACATGCACCCCTTTAGATTTCAGCTTTCCAATATGGAGGACTAGGTGAGTCACCATGTTGTCTCATAGTCGAATGCATACAATCACAAGAGATTTCCAATCGATCCTAAACGAGTCCAACCAACACGGTTTAGATTTTGCAAGGTCTTGACCACGGAGTTTGATGTCTACTGAGTTGAGGAGGAAAAAACACCATCACGAGAAAATTTATTTCCAAACATTTTGTGTGTTGCTTGCTTCAAAATGGCTTTTTTTTCTGCAAGAGTGTTTTTTACCTCTAAATCCACTAGAAAATTATTTCTTGTTTATGAAAAGTTTAGAAAATGTTTCGCTTGCTTTAAAATCCTCTCGGAGGGGCAAACCCTTTTCCGAAGACCATGTCAAACAAAATTTTACTTCATACATTAAAAGAAAAAGGTTTCATGCAAGTTCAATGGATAAAATTTTGTTTCTAGAATGGTGCCCGATAGCTAACATAAACTGCAAAGAAGTTGTTCTATCATCTCATTAACTTGCTCCATTCGCCCATCGTTGTACGGATGAAACATTGCAGAAACCTAGCTATGACTCTCATAACACATCATGAACTCACGCCAAAAGTTGCATGTTAAGCTACTATCTTTCAAGCTCATGATGGTTCATGGAACAACGTGTACCAATATGATCTAAGGAAGATACTTCCTGTTGTTCCTTGTGCAATAACGGTTTTCATCATCAAGATGAAATAAAGCATTCCTAAACCCGATCTCTCACTATAAGTATGAAGTTATAACCTAAAAGATTATTGTGCAACCCCATTACAAAATCCATGCAGATTTCAACGAACCGCTCCATTTGAAGAGGATGAGTTTGGAGCATTCTTGGTGGCCTTCATGGTGTAAGATATCTGTCCTAGATAATCTTCGCATGGTTTGTACATTTTCCCATGTAGATGTGGCTTGTACGTTATAATTTGACATATTTTCTTTCTTTCTCTCCTTGTTTAAGTATCCTCCTTTACAATATATCTTAAGTTTCCTCATTCACCTTCTTTATATCTCCTGTTCTTATGGTATGAAAAACCAGCAAGGGAATCATTTTTGCGGGTAGTGATAATTGGTTTCATCAAACCCAATAAACACCTTGTAACCGTTAATCGACAAAACCGTGAGGTACGGGTTTTTCTATGAGTAAAGTGTTGATTTTGCCCATTTATTCTCACTTCCAGGTTAAAGCATTCATTGGATTTGTTTTCTAGAAAACGTTTTGAGATGTTTTTCAATGTGGACCCCAGGAAGTGAATCCATAAGTAAAAATGGACCCAAGGAAGAACATCCATGTAGGTTTCCTTTTTGCTCCTCCTTTATGCAACTTTAGCCCAAAACAACGTCAAGTTACAAAACAACAGTTATAAACGTACAGCATAAGAATGTTTTTAGGGTGATTGTGAGCCTAAACAACATAAACATGAAGATGAAATGCATGTATCTAATACATAATGCATTTGTATGGATACCCTTATCAGTTTTTTTATTCGGATGATAGTCACTACGGGGTCCGTTTTGCTGGACGTTCTTGCTTGTGGAGCTAATTAAACTGTGCATTATCTCACGGTAGATAAAAAACATTCTTGATGGGGAATTAATTCAGTTATCAAAAGTTCATGGAGATTCACATCTCCCTCGTTTTTGTTTTTTTAAACATCCAAAGTTATGAAGGGTGAAATGGATTTCCTTATGAACCCTAGACCATGAGTACCATTCAGTTTGGTCTAGTTAATGTTATTGAGCTTATGGTTGCACAATTTTATATGTAGCATTTATCGTCGGTATACTTATTCTAAGTCAGTTATTAACGATTTGTTAAACTTGGACCGAAGGAAGTACACCCATGTAGGTTTCCCTTTTGTTCCTCAACGTCAACAACATTGACCTACAAACAGTAGAAAATGTTTGCAAGGTGATTTTGAGTCCAAACCGCATAACCATGAACATGAAATGCATGTATATTCTGCATTATTCCTTTGTCTCAATACCCTTATCAGATTTATTCTTTAGGTGACAGTCAATATGACGTCAATTTCCGTGAAACTTCTTGCTTGTGGAGTGGTTAAAACATTTAATGTTCTTATAGCATAGAGACGCAATTCAGGATTGGGAATTCATTCTATTCTCAACAGCCTACACAGATTGAAATATCCGTCATCTTTGTTCTTGCAAAAGGCCCAGGTTCTCTGAAGAGTGAAATGGATTTCTTTATGAAATCTAGACCATGATTTCCATTGAGTTTGAACATCTTGTTGTTCGTGAGCTTATGGCTACACAACGTAATTTTCCCTTTTGTCTTCAGTCTACTTATTCACCTTTGATCTGTAATTTGTTGTAATCTTATTGTGGAGGTCTTCCCATACGTAGTTCCTCAAAATCCTTCACAAGTATTTAAAATGCCTTTGAATAGTCAAAGTTGGTACTTTTTTTTGGCTGATGTAATTTCCTTTACTTTTATGGTTCTTTATCTTCTCCTTCCATGTGGACAACCCAATCTTCCAAAGCCATTGAAAACAATTCTTGGCTAATTCAAGCAATGTCAACTAGCATTTGACAATGGCTAAGCTTTCTTCATATCCTTTCGCCTTTACTACTTCCCAAAATGACCATTCAATTGTGCTTTTCTTCATGAGAGATAGGTTTCTATCTCCCATTCATGCTAACATAGACAAATATGGTGCTCTTCTTGATGAATGTTTTGTTTTCCTAAAGGATCTTGCCTGAGCACCATTTCATGGTCACTCATGGGCTAATTTTCCACACCATTATGTTGTGCTGAACCCTTTTTAGGGAGGGTAACGTTCTTGTCTGATTTACTTTTGGTTGCTAACAGATTTCTCTTGAGAGCTAAGCTTTTGAACCTTTCCATTGTTTACAAGGATGTGAGGAGGTCCTTTGTGAAGTAGTGCTGGGAAAAGTTTGCTTGTTTTAGAATCCCAGGGTTGCACTATAAAACGTATTCCATGTTGATCACCCAAGTACACCTTGTCAAACTCTGCAATCTGAATAAAACTCGTCTACTTTCATTCAAGGACCTCATATAAGCATATGAGATATGATTCCCACTATCTACATTTTCCCTCTTCCGTTTTTCCACTCCTCACTCCTAGTCCCTTTGTTGGAAGCAATATGTCTTGGCTTGTAGAAAGTCTCAGACAAACATGGATTGTGCTTGTTGACAATGTCAGTCACTATTAGAAAATCAGCTTCCATTGATTAAGAATTTCATTTTCTACAATATGAATTCTAGCCTAGGTGTTGAATACAATTTCATGTATGAATTTTAGTATTTTACACAATTCTATGAGTGGAATAAAAAATTCCTCTCTCTATCGTCTCTTCCTCTCCTCTCTCTTATTGCCTTTTTGCCTTTCCTTCCATCTCTCTTCTTTCTTCTCCTTGTATCTCCCGCCCCTCTCTTACTTTCCTTCTCTCTCTTGCTTCCAAACATCTTCCCTCCATTTCATTCATTCTCTTTTATTTCTCTACATCTCCTCCTTCCTCCCCTTAGCTCGCCATTCTCTCAACCCTCTACTCTCCTCTTCTCAATCTCTCTCTCTCTCTCTCTCTCTCTCTCTCTCTCTCTCTCTCTCTCTCTCTCCCTCTCTCTCTCTCTCTCTCTTTTTCTCTCTCTCTCTCTCACTCTTATATCTCTCTCTCTCTCCCTCGTCTTCCATCTCTCCTGAATTCTCCCTTTCTCCCTTTCCTCCTTTCCCTTCTCCTCCCTCTATTTCTCACATGTTCAACTTGCTTTAGCTTTATTTTCTTGCTCTCTTGTGGCTCTTCCTTCTTGGCCTCTCCCCCTTCCTTCGCTGGCTCTCCTTGAGTAATTCTTTGTTTATATTTTTGTTTCTCATTTTTTTTCAATTCCTTTGCTTGCTTGTTCTATCCCCTCCTCTTAATTTGTGCTTCCACATTTTACAAAAGAGGCACAAGTGTGCGTGATTCCCCTTCCCTCCGGCCTGAATTTTTCCCCATATGAGCTCCTTTCTTGTCTACTTGGTGCCTCCCTCCCATGTTTTTCTTTGTTTCTCTTCGTATCTCTCTTCCTCTCTTGTCTAGGTCCATGAATTGTCTCCTTGTTGTGTTCCTTTCCGATATTCCCCGATTGCAACATAGTGGCCACTTTGCCCGTCATTGACATTTTTTTTGTTTTGACTCTTTATACTCTGCGTTCCATATGTTCCTTACCACCTCTTTGGGAACGTTTCCCTGCTACTTGTGTCTGGGGCCCACATGCACAGTCTTTGGAGGCACTTTAATCCTTGTCCTCCCCTTTCCCTCTCTCGCCCAAATTGTAGTGATCTTGCCTTTCACCCCCTTTACTCTTCTACTCCCTTCGTCACTCTTTGTTAGCTCAAATGGTTTGCATTAACCCCCACCCTTCTCGCTCACCCTTGTGAGGAGTGGGCCATTTTGCTTGCTCTTTACTCTTCTGAATCGCTTTGCTCGAATTTCTCCCTTCTTTCCAATATGTGCACTCTTTATCCTTTCCCTAACAAGTCCTTGTGTGCCTACATTGATGGAACTAAAGTCCTTTGGAGCGTGCATTCACCATTGATGCCTCCCTAATGGATCAATCATTTGCTATTCCTAGGCCCACCTTTTTGAGTGCCCTCACTTCCTCTCCCCTAGCTCTCACACTTCATGTAACATAGAAAAATTGTGGTGTTTTTTGGCTAGTGCACCTTAACATTATTCACTCCTTCTATAGAGTTTACCAGCTTGTAGCTGCCTTAGATGAGCCCAATTTTCCGATGGTCTGCCTTATCTCCTTCTCCCAACGCCGTCTCATGCCCTTTACATCTTCCCCTAACGTGGCACTGGTAGAATTCTCCGGTTGTGGGTCAACATCATGATGCATGCCTTCTCCAATAGTAGATCTTTCAAAAAACATCAATCGTCAGCGTGCCCTACTCCTTGGCTATGCGTTTATTGACCTTGTATGGCATACACTCAACGGGATTTCTCAAGTCCTTCTAGTTTGTACCTTGCTGAGGTATGCTAAATGGACCGATGCCGGCTTGAACATGTCTCTTGTTTGACATGCTTGTTGCCTTTGTTTCTTGTCTTGATTCTTCCCTTGCCCTCTCACTCGTTACTTCATCGTCTCCAACACTCAATGTGTTGTATCTCTATCTTTGATTTTCTACAATGTTGTGACTGACGACATGTGTCCCTATCGCAATCTATTTGTCCTTTCGTCTGATTACTGTGATCATTTTAGTGTTAATGTGTTATGGTGTCACAATCCTTGTCCCAGCTATGAACACCATTTTTCTTACCTCCCTTGTGAGTTCCCTCTTGTTTTCTTGTTAAGTTACGTGCTGGCTCTTGACTTCTGAATCAAAACGTTTGGCAGTTTATCTACGCCCTTGCCCTTGTTGCTGTCATTGATCATGCCAGTGGTTGTGTAGTCCTCTGTGGTTTTCAACCCCTTAGTAAAGGTTTGAATCAGATTCTCGGTCCATTGCCCGTTTTTGCGCACATAGCTAATGTAGTTGCTCTTGTCCCTATTTCTCACTTTGCCAATTTACACATCCTCCATCTCCACCTTTGCCACCTTCCTTTGTCCACTTTTGCTACTACACTATACAATCTTCTTAATGAAGTATTTTTTAATTTATTGTTCCTCTTCACATGTGTTGCCAAGTGCACATTTTTTGTGGTCGACAAGATACATCCTCTTCTCTTTCCTTCCTCCCCCTCTATTGCATGTACTCCCTTAAAGCTATTCCATATAAACATCATTGGCCCTCTCCAAGATGAGTCACTCAGCGAGCACGCCATCTTTGTTCTAAGATTGAAGGATGACTTCTCTTGCTTCATGTGATTTTTCTTTAGTTAGGCAAATATTGATGTTGCTAAGACCATCAGGGTTTGGAATTTGTCTTCTTAGTGGAAAACTAGTCACCACCCTTTTTAAAATCACTCTGATAGTAGTGGCAAGTTTTTCCAATGACAAAGTACCTATCTTTGAATGTGAGAGCATCATTCCTCAGCTCTCTTTCCCATGTTCCCCATGGGTGAATGGGGCCATTAAGTACTGGAAATGAGCACTGATCAAGTGTGTTCATGTTATGATGGCCAAGGCAGGATTCTTAGATGTTTACAAGAGATCTTGGTCAAAGGCACCTGATCATCACATGAGGGTTCTGAACAAGATCTTGCATGCACCTTTTTCCACAAATACTATTCCTTTTCTATTCCTCTTTTGTCACTTCACCAATCTTAGATAAGCTGTGGTGTTGGGCAACATGGCCACAGTTTCCCTAGCTCTCCGTTACTTGTTCATCTTCTGCTTTGCCGCCTCTCTCTCACCCTTGGGGTTGCTCCTTACTTTCGTGGGAATTGTATTTTAATCTTCCCATCATCTCATCGATCCTGGTCATGGAATTTGTTTCCATAAATGAATTTTGGAATCTTCTCCGTAGGCAGTAGTCTCCCGCCTATTTCCTCAGTCATGGGCTACACCTCTGATGGTCTTGCAATTTCTTGTGCCCCTTTTTCTTCTTTCCACTTCCTCTTTCCCCCATTTTCACCCCCTCCCCTTGCTTCCTATCACCTCTTGTCTTCTTCTTGCCTTTGTGCTTGTCATCATACCCATAATGAACCCCTCCCCTTCCCCATTCCATCCACCCCTTTTTGTCTACTATTCAACCCCATCCTACAAGCACTTCCTTGTTTTCCCTACCCATCTTTACCCCCATAGGTGGACTCCCTTTTGTGTTTGTGCCCCCTCCTCTTCTGTCTCATGCTGTAACGTGTGCCTCACCTCTCGTCCTAAATTTGCCCTTAATGCCTACTCAACCTCCACCGCATCCCTCTTCGAGGAATGGTTGATCGAGAGCTTCTTAAACACGTCCCTTTTAGTGTACCAGGTCCCTAGTATAAGGAAATCTCCATGAAGTTATCTAAAGAGGTAGTCATATTCAGTTCACTTGGAAAGCTATGGACATGAAACTTGTGCCTTGGGGATTAAATGTAATTTTTTAGCAAGGGAAAAATAAGAAACATGATATTCACATCTTGATGAATAGTAGATGTATGTATGTCTTCATATGTTCTGATTGGTTACCTTTGTAAAGTGGGTGTTTACTTTGAGAACTGTATGATACAAAATATAGGAAGCTTCATAACGAGCGTACTTTTGTATTGTTTGTAGTGTTTATTTTTCGGCGGCATCTCCCCCCCCCCCAAAGCGATGAGTGTATTGGGGTTGTGTAGCTGGGTTGTGTATTGCACAATCGTTTCTTGAATACACTAATTGTACTATACACTTGGTGAATTTTTCACATGTCTGTCGGATACACACATCGTATACACTCTCCTAATACACTACCTGTTTGTGGGAGGGCAACGTGGGAGCCGGAGATCGCCCCCCCCCAAAAGGGTGAAGTGTATTTGGCTGGTGTCTATGGTAAGTGTATCCGACGACTTCGTGAAAAACACACTAAGTGTATTTTGAGAAGATGTCAAAAAACACTCATCGACCGTCAGTCTATAATGGTCGACGATTGACTATGTACAATTTGATCATCTATATATAGACGACAATCAATGATCGAAGACCGTCGACTAGTTCATGACATCCATAGGTGCAGAAACCATACTACACACTAGTAAGCACATAGTCGAGACCCCATCCCCCCCCCCGAAGTGACGAGTGTATTGGGATTGTGTAGCTGGGTTGTGTATTGCACAACAGCTACTTGAATACACTAAGTGTACTATACAATTATTGTTTTTTTCACATGTCTGTCAGATACACACATCATATACACTATCGTAATACACTTTACCTGGCTGGGGGGAGCAACCTGGCCTTTTGATTTGTCTCCGTAGAGTTATGGCCAAAACATTGTTTTTGGGCCGGTTTTGGGACAGACCTTGCATTGACGCATGCGACACCCGTCGTGCGCCGTGACAGGCATTCAAGCTTTGGACTTGTCATTTGTTATCCTTTTCTGCATGTGTTCATCAATGAAAACACATTTGACATTGTGTCGTGTCGTCTAGCTAAACTCTTTCCATCACGCGTCCGACCTGTGTTGACGCCGTGAGCGCATTGAGCGCTGACGCCCGGTCAATGGCAAGTGTGCAAGGAAGCTTCCTAGAATCTCCTCTATGTAAACTTTACCTTCCTCTTGCCCCCCTTGCCCTTTGGATGCACTTGTTGTGCTGCATCGGTTTACCTCCCTTCATCGACTCTCCTTTCTCCTACGGTCTCTTCTCCACCCTCCCTTCCCAACCCCACCCTCGTCCATGGCTCTGGCGCCTACACCTCATGTTTGGGCACATACCACATTCCATCAGTATAACGCCCATGGTTGTCTTTTGTTTCATCAAAGGTTTAACCATTCTCATGATGCCTACACTTGTCAGAAGAATGAGATGAGCGGAGACGGGAAGAGCAGGAGCAATCAAAACCAGCGGGAACGTGCAGGCCGGTCAGTTGAAAGACAGGTGCTTGAGAGGTGCAAGAAATCCTGATGAGTTAGTTGTAGAGCTGGTAGGGAGGCGAGACACCAAGACTGTGAGGTAGACAGGAGCTTGAGAGAGAATGTGAGTGCAAGACAAATGATGGATGACGAATGATGAGCAAAGGGTGACGAAAAAAAAGAGTGGTGAGATGGGAATGGTTGGCAAAGGCATGAGGGGCAAGAGGCAAGCAGAGCAAGAACCAGCGACGAAGCCGTGGAACAAAAGGGAACATGATGCAAAGAATTGTTCCGGTTGTCTCATGAGGGAATAAACATTCTCCATATGTGCAACGGAACAAGACAAAGGGACATCTGCAATGGCTTCTTTTTGTGCTAGCCAGACGCGCTCACGGGTTGGCCGCTTATTAGGGGATTACTTTGTTGAGGGCCTATTGGTCATTCAGTGACCGTTAACAGTAGTTGGTGGTATCATCGAGGTGATTTGTGGTCGGAGCTGAACCGTTATTCAGAGTACTTGGAATATCCAAGCGACAGGGGTTGATTGTGGTCATCTTTTGAATGCTAACACCCCCCATGAAGATGACCGCTCATATAATTCTTGAGTTGGAGTGAAGTTTTACAAAACTGGTGGTGGTGGTGGAAAGGGAAGTCGGGCCAGGGTAGGAATAGGAGGTGGCAGAGGCAGTTGTTCCATGGGTATCTGATAGAGTGAGGTGGTGCGTAGCTGATGAAGGTGATATCCATGAGTGCATTGTCGGCGAATGGTGTGGAAGATGTTTTTGAGTGGGTTAGTTAATGGGCATTGGCTTTGGAGGATGTCATGGAAAGCTGCGTCAGTGGTGAGGTAGAGGAGTCCAAGAACAAGTTCTTCGACTTGGAACCAGTGGTCCTAGTGGAGCTCTAGGGATGTAGTGGTAGGGAAGTCCATTTGCGTTTGTCCCATGAAAGGCCGGAAATAGAGGACATCAACCACATTGCTGCGATCCATGGCGATGCTTCAGATCATTTTCGTCCAAATTGCACTCCATTTTGAGAGGTTGTGTTGTTTGAGTTCGTTGAAGTGGAGGATGCGTGAAGGATCGATGATAGAGCCCACTCCGAGGAGTGTCTCTCGGACCCAGTGAGTCATCTGGAGGTGCTGGTGTTGAGGAGAGAGATGAACTACGGTTTTTAGTCTCGGCTACTGATGGGAGAGAACACTGATGATGACGGAGAGGGCGTAGAGGCAAACCACATGTGCGGTGAAAGTTTTCAGCGTGGGCATAGGTCGTCTCGGAACGGGCGATGCGACTGGGAAGATCCTTCTGCCGAGCGGAGAATGATGTGGAAACAAGGAAACGGATGAGGGCAAAGGTGGTTGATGGCTGCGTAAATGCAGGGGTAGAACCACGTGCGCTGTGGAAGGTTTGGTGTGGGCGCAGGTTGTTGCGTGACAGGAGATGCAACCGGGCGGATCCTTGTGCCAAACATGCAATGAGAGCGGATGATGGTGAAGAAATAATCGATGGCGAAGTGTGCGCAGGGGCGAAACCACGTGCGCTGCGGAGTAGGGGAGTAGAATGCGGCAAGGGGAAGGCGACAGCAAACACACCGCAAGAAATCTGCTGCCGGCGTGGGTGCAGGCTGCTACAAAACAGGCAGCTAGCGCGTGCAGATTCTTATGATAGCTAATCAGGAGGCGGAAAGCTATGCTGGGGAAGTGGGCAAGGGGCGAGCCACATGCGCTATAGGAAATATTGGCGTGGGCGCATGTCATTGCAAAGCGGGCGATGCGACAGGGCAGATCCGTCTGCTGAGTGAATGACGATGGAGAAGTGGAAAAGGCGGAGGTGGCTGATGGCTGAGTGGGCGCAAGGGCGGAACCAGGTTCGTTGCAAATGATGGGGATGATAAAGCAGCTGAAGGTGATGCGAAGGTGATGAGGAGGACGACGCCAGAGTAGGCAGAGGATGAGGAGGAAGTTGAGAAGAAGCTGATGGCGCAACTAAGGATGAAGATGATGGCCAAGGAGGAGGATAAGCAGAGGCAAAGAGCGAGAGGACTTTGGTAGCAGGATGATGATGGTGATGCAGTGAAAGGTGTTGTAGTGGAGGGTGGATGGCAGACTGGCGAAGGTGATAGTGGACGCAGGGCGAGACAATCGGTTCCTTAGTTGTAAAGAGAGTGACGATTTGTTCCATAGTTGGCCTGAGATTGACGGTCAAGAAGACCGGTGGTGTCTGATATCTTGATAGCTTGAGGAAAAATGACAGCATGAGGACAAGTCATGAGGTAGGCGGTGATGCCGGTCTGTGAGTTAGGAGAGTGACGGCTTGTTTCCCAGTTGGCCCGAGACCGAAGGGTGGGAAGACTGGTGGTGTCCGATGTTTAGGTGGCGGAAGGCGATCTCCTATTTCTGACGACAAGCAGAGGCGGCGCGGGATAGCGGCTCGATGCGGTACATGTTAGAGGGCTGGGCCAGACAACGCGGATGAAAAGGATGATTCCGAGAAGGAAATGAGGGAGGGGGAGACACGTGCAAAGGCCGAGGTGATGAGAGTTCGCACGTGGCGGGGGGCAGGATGCTTCCACAAAGATGACTACAGATGGCAGCTCGAGAGTTGCTTACTACGGTTCCACATGTTGAGTCACCGATTGCTGGCCACGAGCGCGAGATGGGCACACGGCTTCCTCAGGGTGACGGGATGTTTGTTCAGTGCGAAGAGCACTTCAGGCGGTGCTGCTGATGTCAGCTACTGGTCGAGCATAGATGCACAATGTGGTAATAGAGGCGATTGAGGAATGCAGGTCAGAGAAGTTAGACGATGACGGTGGCAGAGAGATGAATGGATCATGGCCACGAGGTGATGTTGTCTGTTGCTTTGATACCAAGTCGAAAGAATGAGACGAGCGGAGAAGGCAAGAGTAGGAGCAGGCACAAGCAGCAGGAACGCGCAAGCAGGTCAATTGAGTGATAGGAGCTTGAGAGGTGCGACTAGTCTCAAGGAGTTAGTTGTAGAGCTGGTAGGGAGGCAATACACCAAGATTGTGAGGTAGACAAGAGCTTGAGAGATAACGTGAGTGCAAGGCAAATGATGGATGACGAGTGATGAGCAAAGGGTGATGGAGCGGAGAATGGTGAGATGGGAATGGTTGGCATAGGCACAAGGGGCAAGAGGCGAGCAAAACGAGAACATAACGGCGAAGTGAAGGAACCAAAGGGAACTGGATGCAAAGAACTGTTCTAAATATCTTGGGAGGGAATAAACGTCTATGTATGCAACAAAACAAGACGAAGGGGACATCAGCAACGTCTTCTTTTGGCGCTAGCAAGACGCGATCGCGGGTTGGCCGCTCATTAGGGGATTACTCGGGCGAGGGTCTGTTGGTTAGGTTGTGATTCTTAACGGCTATTTGGAGGTATTAGTACGGTGGTTCATGGTCGGAGCTGAACCGTTATTCAGAGTGCTTGGAATATCCAAGCAACAGGGGTTGATTGTGGTCATCTTCTGAATTCTGACATCACTCACCATTGATTTGTGAATGCACCAGCATCTGGTGCTCATAGCATTACAATCATGACAACCCCGCCCACTTCCTAACCTCAATCAATCCTTACCAACACGCATGCATACCCAGACACTCAAGCTGCTTTGCACGTAGCTAGTATTGTGGAGCTCACCAAGCTAATAGAGAATGGTTTCTTAGAACCTTGTAATCTTCCTTTTAGGGCACAATGATGAAAGCCAAGTGGACCGTACACAAAAGGCTCATTGCCACAAAAGATGTGGAACGTTTAAGGGCTCACCTTGTTGTTAAGGGCTGCTCCAATGTTTCATACATCAACGTATTTGACACATATGCCCCTGTTGGACTGTTTATGACAAGTGGCATCGTCATAAGTGCTGCTACTCACGTCTAGTGAAAAAATCATTACTCCACTATAGACTTGAAGAGAAGACTTACATAATCCAACCTCCTAGCTTCTCTAATGGCACAATGACAGGTCATCTAGCTCTGTTGAACGCTGCACGTTCTCTGCTTGTCTCCTCATTTTTGGAAAAAGGAACTGTCATCCAACCTAATCCATGGTGTTCTTCTTCCTACTTGGTCCAATTCCCCCCTTTCTACTAATGGAAGATATCTTGTGCTCACTTTCATCTAGGTCTGCACTGAAACCTTCCTATCCTCAATGGCTGACATGAAGAACCTTGGCCTCAAAACCATCTCTTAGGATGCAAACTCAAAGCCTCCCTGCCTAGTCCATTGGAAGAACTTTGTAAGACCCTAACCAACTACATTTCCTCCATTTTTTACCCTTCTCTCCCCCTCCCATGTACCCCCTTGGCCATACCATGGGGTACCTTGCTTGCCCTATGTTTGGCTCACGACACTGAGTTAGGCGCACTAGATTCAACCATTGCCTCTCATTCCATCTTCAGTGCACACACAAACAACACCGACACTATCTCCATGAACACCGTCGGTTTGGCGAATATTCTCGCCTAGTACGACCATGAGCCTTGTACAATTCTCCTCCATACCACAAGGTATGACACGCATTGTTTTCTGCACTCCTCATGTGCGGGCCTTATCTTCCAACCTAGGTCAAGCTTGCGACTCCTTGAGGCTTTGTCGATAATGTATATTTCTGTGTCCACGATATTCATAGTTATAACGGTTTGGTCTTTGTGCTTTGAGCTACTACCATTTTTGGTGCGGTGGATATTGGGGATGTTAACCTTGACGCACTAGGGTGGCTAAATTTATGGTCTTTGGTGGTACTACCACTAATGCAGTCAAGCTCAATCGTCTTCTTCACGAGCAGTGCCTCCCAACCCCACTTATACCACACTACATTGAGAGTGGGTTGGTCAATTCCAAGAATCTTAGTACTCTTCATTGTTGCACCAAGCACAACAATGATGAGCATCGGTACAACATTCTCTTCACAAAGGATGTTCACCTCCGGTTCATCCAAATAAAGTACAACTTTTTGATTTCATCATGTAGCGTATTTTTGGCTACCGTTTCTTGAAATACCACTACATTTGATGTTTGTTCCCTTCCCTTATCTATTTGACACTCATTTTTTCTTCAGAATTAGTTGAGCCTATATCTCTCTTAGCATGTTGATCCCGTGTAGGTCCAACCTCGCATATTTCCCTTTGTAGATGGCCTATCACTTCCCTTTGCTTTCTGTCCATAACCTTGTCTTGTCTCTCTTCTCCCCCTGGCATCCCTCTTTTGCCCCTCTTTGTGCCTCATTTGTCATGTGCATTTGGACCTTGGGGTGCAAGCCCTTGACTCCCTCTTCAGGAGTCCCCCCTCTTCCCTGGTCAAGTGCAAGGCTTTCCTGTTTTGAGGGGTTTCATGGCTGGGTTATTCAAGATTGGTACTCGTAGCAGGTGCTTTTGGATTGATGCACTAGATGGGATCTATTTGCTAGGTATTTAGTGTCAAGTAAACTAGAACATTGATGGGTGAAAGAACACTTGAACACAACCTTTAGCTCACACAATTAGGTAGCATATACCTATACATATACATCATACGGAGAAGTATGTACAAGGATTTTAAGCCACACAACTCACTCACGCTAAGTCTGGAAACAAGACGCGTAGTAGTAGTAGGTGTTGTAGCTATACAAGCTGATTAGCGCACCAAGTGCTGGTGGCAAGACTTGGGTGTAGCTTGAACCACAGATGGTGGCCCTAGATGCCCTCTCATTAAGGAAACTCAGTGACGATGTACGTTGTACACTGTACAAGGTCTAAGTGCTTGAGGCAGCACTTCGAGATCAGGATAGAGGAGCTGGGAGTGCCTGATGGACGGCTGATCGGATGGACAATCGAAGGCATAGGGACTGAGTGACTTGATGGTCCTTAAACTAGTATTGAGCCATGTCTCCCTTTGGATGCTCCTGGCTAGGAGGTTACAGGGGCTCACACAAGCTCCTGGGTGGTTGCATAACCACCTGGGTGGTTACCTAACAACCTGGGTGGTTGCATAACCTCAAAAGTAGTTGCACAACCCTTCAAACTAACTGAAGGGCATCTCGAAAGATGAAGGGTCACCAGGAAGCTGAAGGGTCACTGGCAGCTGAAGGGTCATAGGCTGTCAGTGAGTTGCACTCATCTCTATCTTTCTCTCTTGTGCGGACATGAACTTCAAACCCTCATAGAAAAGTCCCTCTAGGATGTGTAGGCCCTTTTGAGGAGACCACGGCCGCTGAGTCTGGTAAAACTCAACATCTTGGAGTGGTGCTACTCTAAATCTACCTTCGTCAATTGTTTTTGTCAAAATACATTGTTGTCACCTCTTTGCATCATGCTTTGCTTTGCCCCTTCCAACCTAACGCTCCGCTTGGTGGTCTTTCTTGTATCTTTACCAGTCTTCAGGGCTTTTGGTGTGGTGTTCAAGAGTTCTGCTTGGGGCAATCACCTTTGCTTCCACTGTCATCTTAAAGTGCCAAACTGTTTCGTGACCTAGATGTGTATGTTGCCTTGTTCAAATGGCATGTGTATCAAACCACTTGGGACGTCCCAGCCTTGGCATGACATGTGCATAAAGTTAACTTGTTTGAGATCACACGATTGCATATGCCCTCTATGCATTTTGTTGCATTGCACTCGACTTGCTCTTCATGTGCACTAAAAGGGTTCAACATGCGTTGGAGAATAATCCTCCGCTGGAAAATGTTTCCCACTATGTTCATGAAGTGCATCGATAGTGTTGCGTTCAATATCCATGACCATGCCTACGTTTTACACCGATGATTGTGCACCCTCGTGTGTTGCTCTTTTCTTGTGGTCCAAGCAAGATTATTCACTTCATTGTATCCTTTGTGGTTGGACAAAAACAATGTCATTGTCAACTAGTCCGAGGAGCGGCTTGTTCATGGTCGAGTTATACTCCTTTAACTTCTAACATTTCATTTTGGTTTGAATTCATTTCTCACCTTAATCCACTGTTGTGTAAAACTTCTCATCACTCTACACAACCGCTTCTCCTTCACAGGACTTGAGAGCGTGAGTTCAGCCCTGTGGAAATTTTTTGGCATTTATCCTTGCAAAGCAAGGGCTCTCTTGCTCAGGATATTGGCCAAGTTTCAAGCAAATATTTAAACCTCACCCGCTCCTCCCGCTCCATGTTCTTCACCCACTCCACCTCCTCCACTCTCTTCCGCAACATTGTTTCATTACTCATAATCTTTCTTTTAAAAACATTGTGCATCATGATGCTTGTGGCAAGAATGAACTGAAAAGGTGAACTCATTACGTAACCATAACATCATAGGGGTTGATGACAAATAGGAAAAACGTTGAAAGCCTTAGTGGTAGTTAGGCTGCAAACCCATGGTCATCTTATTGAATATGTACAATTTTAAGAATGAAGTCGGCCTAGTTCATGGTGTAGAGACATAGAATCCCTTGATTGAGACTCGTTCTTGATAACACAAAACTGTGATAGCGTTTCTATCCATGCAGCAAGATTGATTTTTTTTTTTACTGTGAAGACCAAAAAACAACATTCTTGTTTTTTTAAAAGTATTGTTTTATCATTCAGAGCACTACAACTCGTGATTATATCATCTATGTGTTTTTATGCTTCAAACTCGATGATCTATTGGGATTATGAGCTTAGTATTCCACCTTTGAAAACTAATCATCGAGAATGTTTGAGAAATTTTATGCATATCATCTTATGAAGAGAATATGGTAGATTAATTAACATGATATGAAAGTCTTATGTATGAAAACAGTGTCCACATTGATATCAAGTTGAATGTAGTTAAAAAGTCTATATCTCAGCTTTTTAGAGTGCGCTTGGATAATTTCCCATCATATTTTGAAAAGCTCTTGAAGGAATGTCCATCCTTTCAAAGCCTTTATATTTTCTTTTCATTTTCTTGTTGTAAAACATTTGCTTAAGTTGTTATTGAACTCAAATTTCATGAGATGCAAATAGTTCCATGCAAGGAAACTAAGTTGATTTCCATTTTTTCTTTCTTCCATCAAGTCTTCTGTGGTTAGTTGGTCCGCACATAATGTGATCATTTTAGGAGTTTCAAAACATCTCTCGTTTTTCTTGTACCATTGCTACAAAAGACTACGATTGGAAGAGAATTCACTCTGAGTAATGTGACAAAATGCTTCAAGAATGATAGAAATATTCTGTTTTTTATCTTAAGTTTAATCATTATTAGTAAAAATGTTTGACATTGTTTTGCAAAAACATTACATTCTTATCTTTTGAACAAATGCCAAGTTTTGTGTAGTATCCATTAGTATTTTGTAGATCAAGAAGGGCATGTTGATGCAAAATTTACAATAATGTGTTCATGAAGCATATAGATGTAGCGGGAGGGCCAGTTCGGCCCTCCCACCTCGCGATAGCGAGGGGGTGGCTGCAAGCCACCCCTCGCTATCGCGAGGGCTGGCCGGTGGCCAGCCACCCGCTGGCTACCGGCCGGCCGGC
>SZWC01011495.1:33920-72851 GCA_023375785.1 Penium margaritaceum | reverse complement strand
GCTCTCTTGGTCTCTGCCTGCGTCTCTGCGTGCCCTGGGGGAGTCTGGATGTTGACCGTGTCTCTGCCCGCCCATGTGCACTACGCCTGTGAGTCATGGGGGAGTGTTGGTTTTTGCTCTCATTGTGCTCTGTTGTGTCCTCCCGGCTTGTGTACATCGGCGTGCAGATGACTGACGGCGAGACTCGACACTGATGGAGTGTCGTCCACTGGAGCCGACGCACGCTGAGGTCTTCTCGCAGTTCGCTGGATCCTCCTCTCTCCGGCGACGTGTTCAGCTCCATCGGCAGGCCTCCTCGGCGGTCGCGCTGCCAGCAATCATGGCCACCGCAGTTGCTGTCTGCATGCATCCAACGCGTCCTATCGCGTCTGCATCGTCAGGCTCTGCCTAGGGTCCTTGTTGCCTGTTGCATGGCCCTTTTTGGCATCATAGACCATCGTAGGCACTGCTTGGGTTCAGGCCGCCATAACTCCTCGCTACTATTTTTCTAGCTGATTCTAACCGCACGGCTGCGTTTGCAACGTTGGTGTTATTGTATGGTCCAGTTTTCAGGCAAAACGGACTACGCCCGGGTTTTGGGCTGTCCGCCGTCTGGCAGGCCTCACCGAGAAAACTGCCAGCCTGAAAATAGGTACTTTCTGATTGGCTGGTGAACTGAGTAACAAGCTCTACAGAGCTGGGGGGGAGGCTAGTTCTTGGAGGGGTCTCCCATTGTGTGTCATTGTTCATTGCTAATCAATCTTTTCCAGTTTTCAGCTGCTTTCTGGCGCTAACACTGGCGCGTGCACTTCTGAGTACCAAACCCAGAGCTTCTAGACTTAGGCTCTAGAGTAGCAGACTGAGGGGGCAGCAGACTTAAGTAACGAGCGTGGAAGCCCGCACGCTGCATCAACAATGCATGTTGCCCCAACCTGCCGCTTAGATTTCTAGCTTCCAATACCAACCAATAGGGGATTCACGGCTTGCTATTCCACGACCACCATTGACGCCCTTGGCATTCTAGCGGTTTCCGTCTCCCCTATCCTACTGTTCTTTGCAATGTGAATTAGTGTTTCCACCAGCACGATCCTTCTGGCACTTTCGGCATTCTGACACATATTGCCCGATCTTCCCATGGTAGTAGCAAGTGAGATTGCCTGTCTTGGCCTTGCCATCTGTACGCTTCATTTGGTTTTCCTGTAGCATAGCAGGTTTATGGTTGTCCGACCCATGTTGCCACGTTGGAATGAGTGCTAGCACTTATTGTTTCCCTCCAGGTGATGCTGGCCGCAACGTGTTTTCACTCCATGCTCGGTCGGCATGGAGTTGTGGTTCACAAGGATGAAGTCACACAGCTGAGCATAACTGGTCCAAGGCTTGCCTTGGAGATCCAACATGCAAGCACAAGCAAGAGACTAGTAAGAAAGGCCATTGGTGTGTTCATATTTCATTGTACGTACTTCTCCTCATGGGTGGTGGCGAGCGCGTAGAGCATCCCAATGTAGGGAGTGGAGGCAATGCACCATGACGGCTTGCCACCCGTCCGTCCCGCGCGCGTGGACGCCTCCACCCAGTTGGCATTGCCCCTCTCCATCCCTTAACAGTTGGCTTACTCGCTGGAATCTTCACATCACTTGAACTTAGCGGACCTATGTTTTGCTGTCGTAGTATTCTAGGTCAGATTTGGAACTTGTGACCTGAACCTAGATTAGTCCTTGCCAGAGTTACACACCTGCTTCGTGTTTGTGTTTGTAGGGCAGGGCGTGGGCTAGCCGGCCCTTTTTGCGGAGCACGAGGGCAATTTGCCCTTGCTCGTTGCTTGTACACCGGCGAGCCTTGCTCGCCGGCCAGCCAGGTGAGCCTCGACTAGCAAAGCTCACCCGATTGAGCTCATACATGTCTTGATCTAGGACTTGTACTTTTTCCGTACTTTTGTCCATGGCCACCGGCACTAACCGAACCCTAGCGTAGACCATACTCAAGCAAATATTTCTGAAAAAATTACGTTGGGGTCGTCTTGCAATCCTTATCGTTTTGAAGCCACTTTAGACGGCAGATGAGGACAAAGCAAGTCAGCAACGAGAAAAAACGAGGGTGGCTGAGTAGCGTGCGTCACCAGATTCTCGTGGGACAACATGAGTAAGGTGTTGTCCCACAAGGACTTAACGCCGCCACTACTCGGCGCACACAGCTTTCTGTCGTCCTCTCCTCGGTGATGGACCACATTCCTGAGGACTATTACCTCGCTCCACCGCCGAAAAACACCATTGCACAGGTGCCCCTAAGAGCCTTCAACACTTTGGTCCATGCCCTTCCTAAGGACCAGCAATCCTGTGTATGCAATTATTGCTTTGGGGTAAAGAAGAGGATCCTGAGAAACCTCCTAGCGGACATCTTAGATTCCATGATGTGTGGCGATACCTTGCCACACAAAAAGAATAATAGGGTTGCCTCTCCTGGTCTCCCTTCCCGGGCAACTCCGCAACCTTCGTCCCTAGCCTGTTGCACCGGTTGTCGAGTACTGGGATGCCACCATGGACCTTCGCCGGTGCATCCTCGGCCTCGGCGCCTCATGCACCATCATTGAGTGGCTCAAATTCAGACCTCCTTCACATTGTAGAACCAAACAAGATTTTTGGCATGGTCTACTTTAGAAGCTGAAAGTCGTTGACATCAGTAACACGGACTTGGTAGAGGCGTTTGAGGAGGTGCAAAACTATGAATATGTATTGAAAGACGAGGCATGCAAAGAGGAGGGTGCAGCAACAAGCACTTCTATGCATCAGGGAGGAGGCACTCCCCTACCTTTGCACCATCACCCATGTGGAGGAGACGGAAGTGGTCGTGGCGGTGGAGGAGGGCGAGACAGACAAGGAGGTAGCGGATGTGGATGTGGTCAAGGAGCAGAGAACCACACCTACAAAAAAAGTAAGCAACCGGGCCACTACTGGCGTGCCTTTCCATCCCTCCAGCGGATCATGACACCATTCCCATAGCACACACGCTCACCAGTGGGAAAACCACCTATGCCACCCCCTCGGCAACCACCTGTGCTACTTGCTTAGGGAATTGGGACGGTCACTCTCCAGGTACCGGGTGGGATACCGTGGCTCAACAGTGTCTTGTACATCCCGCGGCTTACAGTCAATTCACTGTTCGGGGGGTGACTAGATCAAGAAGAAAATGTGACAACACTGAAACTGAGACAGAAAGTATGCTCTATGATGTGTCTGGTGACTTGCTAGTCGATGGACCGCTGCATACAGATATGCTATACAAACTCACCTTGTTCCCCTATGCACACTCACAAGTGAATTGACCCCAAGCACATGTCGTCACAGGCACTGATGCAACACATACAAATCTCATCCATTGTTGTCTTGCACATTTGAATACGGAAACATTTGATACACTGTTGAAACACACCCTAGTACATTGTCTTCACCCTAATGACAGACTCAAAGCCAACACATCCCTAGAATGCCACAAAGGGAATCCACACAGACAAACCTTTCCAGGATCAAACAGCGAGACCAAGAGGCCTCTTGCACTGGTACATGTGCATCTTGCAGGACCAATGCCAGTGTCCCCAGTCTAGTATGCGTCTTTGTACGTTTTGACCCTCACTGATGACTGCAGTCGTTTTCATAGGGCCTTCCTTCTCAAAACAAAGGCTGATGCTCAGCGTGCAATTGCTGAATGGATTTTGCTTGCCAAGGGACAGACAGGTTGCTCACTCCTTAAGCTACGGAATGACAGGGAAGGGGAACTTCTTGGTAAAATGACAGCAAAACTGGAAGCCAGGGGTGTTGAACACCAGACCACGACTCCCTATACTCCACAACAAAATGGTGTGGTGGAGCACTGGCACAAAAATCTTGGTGATGTACTACGTACACTACTAACCAAATCTGGTCTTTCGTTTGGGTTTTGGAAGGAGGCATTGAAATACATCACCTGGGTTTGGAACCATTTTCCTCAAGGTCAACTGCCCAAAACAGTCACACCGTAGGAACGTTGGTTCAAACAGAAGGCTGGTGTAAGGCTGGCCAGGGTGTAAGGCACGATGGCATGTGTCTAGTTTGCGACACCACAACGAGAGAGCAAACTGAGTCCACATGGTTGTTGGTGTGTCTTCGTGGGGGTGTCCCATATCTCGAAGGCATGGCGGTTCTAGGACCCCACAAATCACTGTATTGTCGAAAGCCGTTGTTCCATGCACTGTCTCTGTCCACAGAGGATCACTACCCTGAGTATGTGAGTGTGCCTGTGTTCATGTCACTCTCCCCAAACATTCTTGGTCATAAAGCACCAACAATACCAGATAGCAAGACAGCCACCCCTGTGCCAAAGGATTTTCTTTCTTCCACAGACCTGGCAAGCACAGATTCAGGTACCACTCAGGCACCNGAGTGTGCCTGTGTTCATGTCACTCTCCCCAAACATTCTTGGTCATAAAGCACCAACAATACCAGATAGCAAGACAGCCACCCCTGTGCCAAAGGATTTTCTTTCTTCCACAGACCTGGCAAGCACAGATTCAAGTACCACTCAGGCACCTCCAGGCCTCAAGCCTCTAACCCCTCCCGCTGAGATTGAAAGTGCAATAACACCACCGCCTGAACCAGTGCGACGGCAAGTACGTGCTCTCCCAAGAGTTTCATACAAGCAATTCTGTCACACTGTTGGCACCACAACCATGGACGATAGTGTAACTGAACCACCCTGACTAAGGCAAGGGGGCATTCGGATGCTGCAGAATGGAAAGAAGCAATTGCAGTTGAACTGAATGCACTGCAAGAGCATGAGGTGTTTGTGATGGTGCCCTTGCCACCTGGCCGCAAGGCTATGAATGTCAAGTGGGTATTTAAACTAAAAAGAAACTCAAGGGACTTATTGAGAAGTATATAGCCCGGCTGGTTGCTAAAGGTTTCCATCAAATTCCTGGACATGACTTCACAAACACTTACACACTTGTGGGAAATCATGAAACCAGTCGCGCCCTCCTGGCACTAGCTGCACGTGAGGACTGGGATGTTCATCAGGTGGATGTAAGAAAATCTTTCTTGAATGGGCCACTGGAAGAATAATTATATATAAAACAGCCAGAGGATTTTGAGGACAGGAAAAACAGGGTGTGGTTGCTGCTGAAGGCCCTGCACGGTTTAAAACATGCACCTAGGTGTCGGAACAAAGAGATCTGTCACACTCTAGAGAGTGGTGGATTCACGCAGAGCATCTGTGATTCATCACTGTTCCTATGCTGGCATAGTGGCATCCCTGTTATGTTACTGGTGTATGTGGATGATCGCTTGATCTTGTCTCTCTCCCTTGAGCTCATTGAGCAAGCCAAAGCACTGCTCCCACCACACGACAAAATAACAGACCTGGGTGAGGCGCAAAACTTTCTAGGCATGACCATCACTCGTGAATGCACAACACGAACCTTGACCCTTCATCAAGGTCGTTTTCTTGCACACCTCACTGGTACAACATCTCCCACAACAGCACACACCCATGAGTCCTGATGTATATGCCCACCTATTGGATGCACGCACCACTGATCACGGTCTAGACACAGATCCCACATTGTACGGACAAATCACAGGTATTCTCTCATATCTAGCCTCCACGACACATGTGGTCATCGCTTGTGTCTTCAATTTACTCACGCAGTTCAGCCAACAACCACGTAGCAGGCATCAAATAACACTGCTGAAACTACTACGTTATGTGCTCGAAACAACTGCCCTTGGTCTAGTGTTTTCCCCTGCCACTGACCCACCTCTTGATGGGTATTGTGACAGTGACTATGCCCATGATCGTGCAGCTCGTAGTCGGGGTGGATATGTGTTTCGTGTGTAGGGGAATGTTGTATCATGGCGCAGTGCAAAACAGTCATGGGTGGCACGCAGCGTGGCTGAGGCAAAATACATGGCATTGAGTGACGTAGCATTATGTGGGATTTAGCTTGCGTGTTTCCTTGAGGAACTGGATGTGCACGCATCCGTTGTTCTTGTGCATAGTGAAAGCTCAGCAGCCCACCACATTGTACCAAATGATGGCGTGTTGCATCCACGTAAAATGCACTCAAGAATCAACCATCACTTCATTTGTGAGGCAATGGAGTCAGGAAGAATAGAAGTACGTGCCATCATTGGTCAGGCTCAGCTGGCTGACCTTCTTAGCAAGGCTCTCTGTTCTTCTCCACTTCCGCTCCAACTCCAACATCTTGGCTACATGCCTATTGGAGTCTTGTCCAAACGGGAGTGTTCATCTCTCATTGTACATACTTCTCCTCGTGTGTGGTCGTGAGTGCACGGAGTATGCCGATGCAGGGAGTGCAGGAGATGCACCGTGATGGCTCGTGACCCGTCCGTCCCGCACGAGTGGTTGCCTCCACCCTGTTGGCATTGCCCCTCTACATCCCTCAGCAGCTGGCTTACTCATTGGAATCTTCACATCAATTGGACTTAGCGGATATATGTTTGTCCGTCGTGGTCTTCTAAATCAAACTTACAACTTTCTGACCTGAACCTAGATTATTCCTTGCCAAAGTTACATACCTGCTTCGTGTTTGTGTTTGAGGGCAGGGCGCAAGCTAACCGGCCCTTTTGCGGAGCACAAGGGCAATTCACCCTCGCTCCTTGCTTGTGCGCCGGTGAGCCTCGCTTATCGGCCAGCCGGGTGAGCCTTGCTCACTGGCCAGCCGGGTGAGCCTCGACTAGCGAGGCTCACCCAATCAATATCCTACTTGTCTTGATCTAGGATTTTTTCCGTGCTTTTGTCCATGGCAGCCGGAACTAACCCAACTCTAGCGTAGCCCAAGCTCAACCAAATGTTTCCGGGAAAGTTGTGTTGGGTTTGTCTTGCAATCCTCTTGGTGAGCCATTCCATTATTTGCGACATGGGATGGAAATCATCGTAAGTGATATTGTCCAAGGTGTTTACCCAATCCATGAGGTATTCAACCAGTTTGTGGTCACCCTTGCATATTATCAACAAACTCTTGGACACTTCGTGGGAGACGGACTCCCTACCGTACAAATCCATGAGAATCATCCACAAGCATTCCTTATGAGGTATGGAGACCAACCGAGGTTTTTCTACTTGTAACACTTTCATTCGGTTCTTCACTGATGAGAGCATTACACTATCAAGGTAAGCTAGCACGACGGCACCCCAAGGTCATTGTCCGATGTCACAGAGCTCAAGCAAGAGCTCCATGCATGGCTTCCAAGTGATCAAGTCCACGTGCTTGGATAAACCAAAATTAGGATAGTCACTTGGGCGCTTTAGAGCGTTTGAGATCTCACCGTCTAACGCTGCATTATCCTCCTTAAGATGTTTTTTTCTTATTTCTTTTCCAGCTTGATGAAGACATCGAGAGCCGCTCAGGCCCGTCAACCGATCATCACGGGTGTCACCCGTCAAGCTTTGAGGATCATCATATGATGGATGCTTAGCTTTGCGACACTAGGATGAATACGCGGGATTAGGCTCGTTGGCCATGCCACTAGCCACCAACGTACCCATGATTTTCAACGTACTCCTAAATGCATTAGAATAAACATGATGCTTGAGGACAAGCACACTCTTGGTGAGCTGGGTATGCTCAAGTGCATCAAGCAGATGCTTGTATACCGTGGCGTCTTGCAAAAGGTTCAGTGCATGAGCGATGTTCGCTTTATCTTTTTGCGATCTCTGGCCTGCCTTATATACGATGGTTGTGTTGGTGGTTGTAACACAGTTCTATGCTCTTCTAGGTGTCCCTTTCTCAAGACAAGCCAAGGGGCAATCATGGGGTTGTGGGATTGGTGCACGTGCCAAGGTACGCAACATATTCCTCCCATCACCACCTATTGATATGCCATCTGAGTCAGCGTCGCGAGATGTATGACCAGCTGGTGGCTTAGGGCCACTCTTTCCCTTTGCTAGGGCCAAAGTCCTAACAGCTTCCACCGTGTAAAAGTCACGGATTTTGTGCTTCAAGAGGTGGTTGATCGCGGCCAAGATGGCAACATCAATTCTCTTGAGATAATCATCGTCCTCTTCATCTTGGGCCTCTAAGGAGTGTCGGTCATCATCTGCTCCAACGTCATCGTCTTTGCCTTCTGCGAAGTAAGGGCATGTGTCCACCACTTCTGCTTCATTGGTGGTGTTTGCAAGGCCCTCAGCCTTATTGCCAATGTGTGGATCTGACAATTCCCCCTTGGCGTCCTCATCTTCCTTCAAGATGTACTTAGTGGTAGGGATTCAATCGGGTATCATATTTGCAAAAGCGATTGATGTAGCATGGCCGGTACCCATCCCACAAGCGCTCTTTGTTGGTGACATTATGCGAGGAGCATGATTCCCCGATGTGCTTAGGCAAATCCCCTTTGCTGGTGTTATTGAGGGCCTCCTCCTATCACAGGCACGGGGTGACCACCTCCCACCATGACTGGTGAAGAGGGGTGAAGGGAGCAAGGAAAGAGAGGAGGGTAAGAGATTGGTGAGGTGCAGTGGCAAGTAATGTCTTGTTTTGCTAGCAACCTCCTTCAATGCTTTCATTGATTTCAATGATTTCACTCTTGGCTAAGAAAGTGGAAAGAAATTGATTCACACAATTTTCACTGTCTTTGCAAAGAAAAGTGTCAAAACACCCCCCTTTTTACCGTACACTCGTGAAATGAGGTAAAAAGCAAAGGGAAACCATAAAAATGGGGCCAAACTGTCTGAAAAAAATGGCAGCGTTTCCCCTGCGATGTGGACCAGAAAAACATTTTATTGACTGAAATGGAGAAAACAATAATTCCTCATGTGTTTTGGTTCCTGGGCTGTTGCTGGCACGACAGGTATCCAATGACAGCGATAGATGGTGTGCTGAAAACTTTGTATCAAGAGATTTCCAACAATATAGTGCATGCATGTTTTGGAGTTGTACGAGGCCTGCAACGTCTTTTCAAAGTCGGGGTATGGTTCGAAAGAAACTGGCCTGCTGCGGTGGTTCGGCAATGCTACAGCAAGGCGGGCGGAAGCAAACACAACTGCGGACCTTGCCACAAAAAATGGCCTAGTCTCCTCCTTCTACGCTGTTCTAAGGATGGTGGATCCTTTGGCCAATCAATCTGGTCCGCCAGAATTATGTGAGGAGGAGTTGAGTGGCGGCAACAGCTTACTCATGGCAACAGAGCAGGTTCCAGGTTATCAAACAACAAAGTCACAAAGGGTGATAACAAGCACTTGGATACCAATGTGACACAACGGGTGAATGGGGTGCGAACCTCTGTGTGCGCGTGTGAGCCCTCGGGACTCAATTTCTCATGGCAATTACGCAGGGTTGGTCATAGAGATTAAATTCTCCATGAAGTGAAGCCTCTCACAAATGACTCCTCTCACAAGTTTGCCTTGATTGCAGCCTGGGTGTGGAGTCCAAGTTCGTTAGAGGGAAACCAAAGAGAGAGGATGGAGGATATGATTTTATCCGTCCATTTTCCCGACGGGTTGAAGTGGCTCGACTAGATTCATTTCTCTCGTTGATTCAACCAATTCAACTATATTCTATTGTCCACGTGGAAATCCTACATTTTTGGTGTGGATAAGGATGGAGAGGTGGTGGAAAAACATCTTCGCGCATGCAAGAGCTAAGTTGCCACCACTCACTTTCTGTGGCCAACACAATGATAAAAATCGTGCTCGCCACGCCACTTGATGGTGGTGGACTTTGGCCGGGTGATTTCATCGGATCGCCCGTCCGTGGCCCCTTGCAAGTCACCTCGTCATGGCGAAGGACCTCTTGATGGGCCCCTTGGTGGAAGGAGTCCCTTGTAATGTTGTATTGGGTCATGTCCAATGCAACAACGAGGGCCCACAAAGCCCATTGTAAGTATTTGCAATGGCCTCGTGTTCGACCGCTTGATGACACGCAACCTCAAGCGGCAGCCGGATAGTGCGATGCATTATCCAGTCGCCATCGTGAAAACTGGAACCTTCTACAAAGCTTCCAGTCCACAGGGCTGGTCGGCAAGGAATCCACCTCGCTGTCCAGATCCCGATTTTCCTAATATGGGACGCGGCAGACCTTTCAGGAATAAAGGTGCCAGTCTAGGAAAACTGTCAAAGTGGAATAGATTACGGCAGGTTTATTACACTCGGCCAGCAACATCACACAAACCAGAGGCTCAAACCAACAACATCACCCACCAGCATTTGCCAATGAAAGTTGGTGGGTAGCGAACAATCTGACAAACCGAGTTGGACCTGATGTTTTATGTATTTGGAAAGAATCGCGTTAACAACAGGTTTTCATCGTGTTGTTTTTCCGTAGCGCACAATTTAGGATTTTACAAAATCTTCAGATGCGCGTTCTTCTACATTATACCTCCAAGTAGCCATCCAATAGACCCAAATTGGGAGCAGTCCGGCGATCTCGAGTTGTATCAGGAGCAAGGGGGCTCTCTCGTTGACCACCGCCCAATCATAGGCTCGGACGCTGATGGACCCGGCAATCCACGTCATTGCATTGAGACAAGGCAATAACCCCGACCCCAAAACCAATTCATCCCTTAATTTGTCCCCTTCGTCGTAACCCACGGCAACGGGGGGTCTTCTACATGTCCAGACAAGCTTGGTGACCAAACCGGAAGCCACAAAATGTTCATGTATTGTACAAGGTAAGGTATTTCCAGGTGCTCAATTTGTGTGGTTTTTATGTAATCCGTGTTGCTGAATTTCCCTGAAGCACACAAAGGCGTATTTATGATTTTATTATGTACATAAGTTTAACCAATTGTTTTTCCATGAATTATGTGAATGATATCGAGTAATAGTGTGTGTTTTTTCACCATTCTTGCCACAACCAGCATGGATTCATGGCTCAGGTGACGTCCCTACGGATTCAACAAGGAAGTGGAACATTTCCCCATGTACACTTCTGGGTAGGTTCGCTTAACCTCATAAGGAAGAGATGTAAAGGTAATTGACTAAGGCTTCTAGATAAATTAGGTGTCCAGGCATTTGATGAAACAGTGGTCATGTGTTCGGCGGATGTTGTAATGTGGGCAAGGGGGTGTTGATGGCGGTGTCATAGAATGACATTGATTCTTCACTTGGATACACATGTGAAGAACGTGGTTCCAGGGAAATCAGATTTTATTTATCTTTTAATTCTTACGCATTTATGTCTGTGGGTGGCTGCCAGTCAATTGCTTGCTCGCTTTCTAGTTATTAGCTCTACATTTCTTGTTGGTGAGTGGTTCGTAGAAATGCTGCAAACATAGCTTGATGTACTTGTTTAATGTTAAAGTGGGTTGTCTCAGGCCCATTCACGGTAACATGACCTACATTTTGGTAGTACACATCTTGAAGGGGCCCATAATAGAGGCTCTATTTGTTGAAGCCCAATTATTTTCCACGTTACAAAAAATGTGAGAGAGGTCAAGGTGACAAACATGCTTTCCTAGAGTGACAATTTGGTTGTGGTGGATAACCAGCTGAGAGGGACATGTTGGCTTCAAACTGGTTTGTTTCTGAACTTTTGCAGTAGACCATCGCTGGCAGAGTCTTACCATACCATGATTTAATTTATAGTAACCATTTGGATGGCAGAGGGTTGGTTTTTTTCTTGCTATACATTCCACTGACAAGCGATGTGCAAAAGAGCTATGTCGAGACATGTGGGATTGGGCGGGAAGATTGTGATGTCGGTGGAAACAAAACCTAAATAATATTATACCATATAAAGCTAACGGATAGTGATTGATTTCCATGGGATGGAAGTGAAGCATATTTCCTTATTTCCGGCAGCCGTGTCTACAGTGTTTCATTTTCACATTTTTCCTCAGTAGGTTCAAGCAAGTTGCACACTTTTTGACATGGTGGGTGTGGATGAGGGGAGCTGACCATTTGACTTCCAGACCTTCTAATGATCAAGGGCATGCTGTGCTTTTGTGTGTGCAAATATGAATGAATGCTTTTAGTAGTTGGGGAATTTGCATATGGAAAGGAACTGTGTGAGTGTATTTTTTAGGGTAGTTAGGTCAAGTAATATGGGAGGTACATTGGAGGCATAATGGAGAAATCCAAGGTTTAGCTGGAAGTTGATGAGCAGGATGTTTTTCCTCATAGGGCTTCAAATGGTATGGAGGAAAATGATAGCTACTCTCATTTTGCCCATTATTGCTCGCCATGTTGGTTGTGGAGTTGATTCCGGATGGAATTGGATGCCCATCATCTGGTAAGCAAGACGACTTGTGGAATAGTGGCCCATTAAAGTGCGCTAGCTAATGAGCAAGGTGGCTTTAACGCAATATGATTTTCTACAATGTACACTGACTATCTGGTCTCATGTAGTCAACTACTAAAACCAAGTAATGCAGTTTATTAGTCTTCATACCCAAAAAAGTGGTGATGATGAGTATGAGATGAGGCTTCAAAGGGCTGGGAATCAACGAATGTCACGATAGGTTCAATTGCACATGGAGAAAACATTGGGATGGAGGGACAACCAAGTGGCTCAAAACAAGCGGTGAGAGATGCCCATTATTGAGGATACATGTAGTCTTCATTTCAGGAGGGGCTGAACCCATTTTATGAATTCCATTAATATGTCTAGGTTGCATAACACATGTGTCACACAATGTCCCCTTGGTGTGTTGTAACCATGTTTTGAACCAGCCACTAGGAAGGAAGGCTTTTTTTTGTTGTTAGGCCCAGAGTTGTATGCCACGGAGTTCGGAGAATGTGACTTGGATGCTTTGTCTCTTGATATAGTTGGTTGGGCCATAGTGGATGACATTGAGCATAACATATTTGAAGTGAGTTGCAAAGAGTTCAATGGGAAGATTGTATTTATCACTAACAACAAATATTGTCTTGTAACAAATTATGGCTTTTTCTTTCTACTGTATATTGGCATTTTGACGGATTTTATCAGTAGATTGTAAGGGTTTTCAAGGATCTGTTCATGGAATTCAAGCAATGAAATATGTGGCAGTAAAAATGCCCAAAAACATTGGTCAAGTGGCATGCCTATGACGTTAACAGTTAGGAGCCCTACAAAAACCTCTGGGACGTTGATAATCTGATTAATGGCTACTACAAAAATCACCACCCTACGTATATTATGCATAAGGATGTTACAGCTGAAAGTGAAGGGAGTGTTACTTCCTTGACGCACACGAGTCCGTGAACTCTATGAGTGTGCATTTCTATACATAATTTCCTAACCCACAACGCGTTGTTGTAGCGTATGCACCTTGTTTATGGTCAAAAATAATCGTTAAACAATTATGAGGTACTTCAGGTACCCAAGGCTCACACTTTGACACTCCAAGGCCCGAAAAACATACATGGGCTAAAGTCTAGTTCCACTCTAGCCTGGAATATAACCCTTGGCCATATTTGAGGCGAAAGGAGTACGGCGATGGAAAATCAACCGCATTTTCCCTCCTCCACTCCTATAACTTTGCTATGGTCCTGTTTCCACGTGGTCGTGCCACGTGGAAAAAAAGGGTTTCGGGATGCTTGCTTGCAAAAACACCCTATGACAATTACGACAGTCTGTGGCGCGGTTTTTCTCAGCCAAAAAGGGTGAGACGACCATTCGCCCACCCTCCTTGGACTACACTTTATGAGGACCTAGGTTTTGGGTTCAAAAGCTAGTCACAAAACAACCCACAGCCATTACATTGGTATGAGAGCGCCGGGGCATGAGTCCGGCGTGCGCATGCCGAGGGGGCTAAGCGGGTGGAGTGTAGCATAGGGCCGGCGCCACGTGGATTGAGCGGGGGTCCCCGGCATGTGCACGGTTGGAGGGGATAGCTTGATGTTTGGAGACCCTCAAGCACCGTGAGTTTGGCCTAGTCGGCCAAGGATTCCGTCCAAACGGTTACATTGGCAGCAGAGTTAGAGCTTCTATGAGAGACAAAACATATGGGTGTCAAAATCAATTGGACGTCAAGTTTTGATATTGACTGAAAACATTAGCCGTTGGCGTAACTTACAGAAAGAAAATAATGTTTGGACTGTTCATCTAAACACCACTCGATTGGTGGAAGAGACCTTGACCAAGAATTTGGACGATCTGAGAGCCCCGACACTATGTTGGAAAAGAAAACGAGGGAGCCAGGGGAGTTACCAAACGGCGTCCCATAGGCGTTATGGCAGTGTCAAGCATTGAGCGTCGAGCTCGTCGAGCTCGTCAAGCTCATCAAGCTCATAAGAGGGCCGTGAGGAGAGGTGAGGGGAGTACCTCTCCGTCGCTTCTATGGCCCCTCTTTAGGGGGGCGACGAGGAGGAGAGAGACAGACTCCCTCTCCTCCCTTCCCTTGCTCTCACACCGTACAGAGTCTTAAAGGGGAGGAGAGGGACAGAATCCCTCCCTTCCCCATTAAGCATGGCACCGATAGCACCAAAGGGGAAGAGAGGGATGGGAGCCCCGCCACCCCCCCTTCTTCCATGGTGCGGACTGCACCTAGGTGAGCAGATGAGAGGAGAGGTTCTCTCTCCTCCCTTGTCAATGTCACCGGCTGCGCCAAAGGGGGATGGGTGGGGAGAGTTTCCCTTCCCCCCTTGTCCATGACACTGGCGGCGTAAAGGAGGGGACAGGTGAGGGGAGAAATCCCCTCCTCCAAGGGGGGCAGGTGAGGGGAAAGTCTCCCTCTCCTCATTTGTGGCACCAATGGTGCCAAGGGGTGGCTAGTGAGGGGACAATCTCCCCCCCCTCCCCAGGGCACTGACTACACCATAGGGGCTAGGATGGAAGTACCTCCCACCTCCAGGCCAGCGGTCAGGAGACGGAGAGGAGAGAAGGAAATTTCCTCCCTCCTTCAATGCCTGGCGGAGGCGATGGTCCACTAGATACTTCCAAAAGTTCATGTTATGCCTTTGGACGAAAGTGAACGTGTGCGAGTTGTGCAAATGGTGTAACATCTATCGATGAACAAGAGGTGGTATGTCCAATCCTGTGGATGCACTTTGTTTTGCTTGCTTCCCAGACATGATGGCTGGCCCACAAAAATGGATAACGGTGTAGTTTGAACCCGGTTTTGACTGCTGTTAAAAGCGGCATAGAGCTTTGTCTCAGCTCTACAATGTTTGGAGAATTTCTCAAATAATGTCTAAGAAAATTCTTGTTCATGGATAAATGGAAGACTGGCAGTTTTCCCAACACACCGCCAGGTGACGCACGAAAGATTCCAAGCATTAAAATGGAGGCACTTGGCGGCTCAGCACTTGAAGAAAATTCACGATTCCTCATTTTCTTTTCATTTTCTGATCCAAATCACAAAAAAGAAAAGAACCAAAAGCTTTTCGTGTCATGAACGGCATTCACTTGGAAGCACTTTAGGACGATGAATTTGGCAATCACAGAGCCTGAATTTGTGTGGATTAAGCTCAAATCTTGGAGTAGATAATGAGAAAAACAGAAGGGGATGACTGCTTAAAGCCACGATATGGCCAAATGCAGCTTGTACATGTGCAAGACAATTTCAGTTACGCAAAACGGTAAACACCAGGTTATAACACGTTATCATGATGATAACGTGCATCAAGATGAAATGTCGATGTAACACCAGGCGTGTTGCGTCCACGCATACAAATACTACAACAATGCAAAATGTACGGAGTGCACAAAACAAGTGTTGATTGCACGGTTTCACGAGCGTTGGCCATGTCATTCACCGGAGTGTTGATTGCACTACTGGCAATAGAACATGTGCTTGTTGCAAACAAGATTTCAGTGCCGAACACCAAAAAGGCGCTAGTTGCAATTCAATCATGGATGCTGAATGCATTTGTGATGCTAGTGCTGAATGCACTAGGTCATGGTCTGCAGATACATAACCTAAGCAAATGCTAATTGCGTGTTCACGTGGGTGCTGCTTGCACCAAGATGGAAAGTACAATCGTAGCATCCATGCGAGTGCCAAATGCACAATTTCTACGAGTGTTGAATGCACGACCGACAAGTGCATCGATGAAAACATTGACACGTTGCCCGAATGCACTGTTGTCATAAACATTGATTGCATATTCTTTTAGAGCTACGGGTTGCAATTTTTTCATGGATGTCGAATGCACCAGTGATGCGAGTGTCAAACACACTATGGACATTATGCGAGTTCTGATTAGACTAGCCATTTTAGTGTCGATGGCACAACACATGTTGTAAGATGGTGATTGTAACGATGACATGGCTGTCGATCGCATCCCAACGCATCAACTAGCAGAACCAGTGAACTCGTTACCCAGTCATACTAACTTACAGTATGTAGCTAAATGAATGCAAACCATCTATACCTGGGGTGGTTGTATAGGCAAGCGTGAAAGATACGTTATAACCACCCGATCGAGTTGCCTTATAAACATCAAACGATGTGTTTCCATAGCTATCTAGTGTTTATATGAAGCACTGAAAACACTTCTATGATGTCAAGATGGCATCCCGATGGGGTCAAGGATAGTCATATTGCCAAATTCTTCAAATAGAGAACCAAAGGCCATGACTAGAAAAAATCACAGATGGTTTTGGTGATCACATGTATGCCCAAACAGTGTAACAAAACACAACGACCTTGGTCGTCTCCGACAGTGACAACCATTTGAATTCAAATCCTTCGCCTTGCCCATAGCAATACGGAAAGATAGTTCTAAAAGAGGTTCAAACCAAAAATTAAATAGACAAATCACATTTGTGGCGAGGACGATTTCCTCAAGTTTGGACCATGCTCAAGGTGGATAGACTTCTGTATATCCATAGGTGGAATGTGCTACGACATCCCAGTCGGTTGAGCACCACTTTTCAAACACGCAAGGCTTGAATGATCAAGTGCCGAAGACAACCCCCTTCTCAATGGGTCAAGGTATGCAATTCATACCATTATACTTTAGCCGGGTGGATTGGGCACATGACATGCATGGAAAACGTGCACGACATGCACAAAAGCCTTATCCACTAACTTTTGGTACATGAACGACGATATCAAGATATGGATAGTTTGGACGGAGGAATTGTCACAATGGTTTTGTGACAATTGATCAAGCTCACGACATCAGCTCATAACTTCTAAACAAATGGCGACACCATTTCACCACCGCCCCCTCTCTGTGTTCCTTCTACCTTGCATATTTGTTCCATGTGCCAAACAATAGTGGAGAGAGTCATGCCAGCACCATCTACACCCATCCACGCATGCAGGAGATGACAGAGCATACAGATGTGTTTGACATCATAATGAAGAATGTGCTCCAACGAGTAAAATATGCAACACTACGGATGCACTCCACCTATCTGCGAGCCACCTACCTACGCCCTACCTACCTGTACCTCAGCTACCTGCGCTCCACCTACGTGCACCCCAACTACTCCCGCCCTACCTACATGTACCCCGCCTACCTGTGCTCCACCTACTTGCACCCCACCTACCTGCGTCCCACCTACATCCACCCACCTACCTACACCTACCTACCTGCGCCTCACCTACCTGCACCCCACCTACCTGTGCTCCGCCTACCTGCACCCCATCTACATGCATCCCACCTACCTGCGTCCACCCACCTATGCCCCATCTACATGAGCTCCAACTACCTGTGCCCCATCTACCTACGTCCTGCCTACACGCACCCCAACTACCTATGTCCCACCTACCTATGCCCCACCTACTTGCATTCCTCCTACAAAGGCACACTTGGAAACATGACATGTTTTACAACGGTTGCAAGTCCCATTGCACTACACTCATCAAAGGCAAATGTGATTGTTTGATGACCAATCATGTTCCATGACTATGTCATGAGATGTTGAACAGACCTACTGTATTGGCACCCTGACTTTAATCCTAGAGAAATGACATCATACTACTCGTGGACAGAGTGTGATGGATGCACGAGTACATTTCAGAGCCTGTGGGAATAACTAGTCATGGCCGATGCAGACATCGGTCCATGATTGAACGTGTCAAGAATGATACCCCTGAAAGAACGTTCAATGGTGAAATCATTGGCACCCTATTACTCGGTGAGTGATTGATACAATTCATGGAACCTGACAAGTACCAACAATAGAAATGTACACAAGTGCACCGACAACCCTGTTCAAAGGGATAATTGTCAGTGGGATTTGTAAATGCGTCCAAGAGAGCAAACAACATTACATGGATCCTCGACAACTTACGACACTATAGCGTAGTGGTTGAAGACTCTAAGGGTCACTTTCTGGCGTTTGACAAGGTTGACTGGATGTAAAGAAACAAACAGAAATGAAGGCAACACCATCATTCTATTATCACTTGACAATTGAACATGTCATGGAAGTTAACAGAAAAAACTGTGTCAGCCGATGTAAGTGACATGATTTCATCCACGAATCTGTGAAAATTCATTCCGGAGGGAAAAAAAAACTCCTTTTTCCACAACTAGATTTCCAGAGCACTATAAAAATCTCATGGTTTTCTACAAACCAACTATGACATAGTTGGGATCACGTCATGGCTCAGGTTTTACGCTCAAAGCCTATGATAATGGAAATGACCCATAATTCGACATCTTTATGCCAATGGTGTGATAGCACCCACGTCTAGGTCGTCCGACTGACCACACAACGAGCTGTTATTCTTTGAAATTCTCAAACTTAAAGGTATCATGAAATGGTACACCAGTCGCGTACGTCACATCTTAAAAACATCGTGAAGATGGATTATGATCATGCTAAAGACATGGTGTAGCACCGTATATACGACATCACTGTGCAAAGTAAGGCCAGCATCTGACTTGTCGGAGCAAAATCAATCTATGAGTGGGATCATAATGACTACGATGTATTCAAGCAATGCTTCATTGACCCGGAAGGTCATGGTAAAGCGATTGAAGTGCCTTGGTTTGGGGGATGGTTGAACTAATGTACGTTGCCGAATGGATTTCTTTTATGACGCTGCGGTGGTATCCACAATGGTGGTGGTTTGTCGCATGGTTAGTTGAGATCTCAACAATCGTAGGTCTCAAACCACCATTACCTGGGTATCTTTCATATACCTCACCAAGGTACTTGTTGAGATACGTCTCAAATAACCTGGTGAAAAGCAATGTGCTTTTGACAAGGACATGAGCGGCAACGTATGGTACCCATTTTAGACAGAAACGAGGGGACAATGGTCAAGACAAAGATCATCTAGGCCGTAACATTGTTGTGTCTAATGGTGGACTTTGATGGCAAGTGCGCATGGCAGACGACCAATGCCGCCTCCTTCAAAGATGAGTGCAACATTTGAAAGGAAAACAAGTGTGCAAAGCAACCATGGCTTAGGACCTTGGAGCCTCACAATCCTAAGATAAAGGTAGCATGCAAGTTGCATGGGCTTAGTGGAGCTTGGTTGAGTTCAGCCAACCAGCCCACAGGTGCCAAAAGAGGTATAGTAGACCTACACATGGTCATGAGCACGTGGCTCCAAACCGGAAAGAGTGATGTCCAGAATTTGGACTGCACGGAAAGGTACCACCTCTGCAACAACCCCTTGGAAGTGATCATGTCCGAACGACATTGGAAGTGTTGTGTGGACCTTGACAGCTTTTGTAGGGATGCCCCTTGCAAAGGGGGAGGACACATCACCACAACATCTTGTTGAACATGTGCCACACAAAATTTAGGAAAACTCATCTTATGTACCCTCTTCCGAACTGGCAAGAAATTGTTGACAATGTACGTCCCAAAATGCATCGACCATGCCACTGATACACATGTGTGATCAGTCTTTGGTGAAGTTTTACCAAATTTTGTGACAAACGTACAAGAATTCTATGCGTCTCATTTTGGTAAGGGCTAAGGGATCATGCGATCAGCATGGGATGTTGTACGCAAATGACCATATTCACGAAAACCACAAGTGTGGGGTTGACTGTGCGTCAACGTGACGCAGCCGTGTTGCGGATGAAAAGCGTTCACACATATGATATTGTTTGCACTTCTTGTTGCGTGTTTGTATTCTGGCGTATGCGATAATCAAACCTCCATGAGCACAGTAAAACCGGATGGTTGGAAGCAAAGGGGAGGAGGGATGTAGCGTACATACCATTTTTATGGTTAACGATTGTCGTGGAAAACTTATCACACACTTCGGGTACTCAAGGAGTTTAGAGGAGCCAAAGCCTGGAAAAAATGTATGCGCTAGAGTCTAGTTTGACTCTAGTCCGAAAAACAACCCTTGGTTGGATTCGAGGTGAAAGGAATGCTACGATGCAAACTCCATCAAGTCACTCTTCCTCCACTCCTATAACTTTGCTAGGGTCATGTTTCTATGTGGTCGTGCCACGTGGGACAATAGGGTTTTAGGATGCATGTTTGAAAAGATGCCCTATGACGACTACGTCCATTTGTGGCCCGGTTTGTTTCGTCCAAAATGGCTGAGCCGACCATTCGCCCACCCTCCTTGGACTACACTTTATGAGGGCTTATGTTTTGGGTTGAGGAGTTGGTCGCAAAACATTCCACGGATGTTACACCCAAGGAATTTCACGCCAATGGTTCAAGACCATTCTAGCCACCTGCCCCGACCTACTGTGTCCTATTCAAGAAGTTCCTGAAATCCCTTACCACTTTTCTGAATGGTCGACAGATGTATTGCGAATCGTATTGATGTTTTATTATTTTCAGCCGACTCGACTGTGTTGGAGTTTAATAGAACCGCACCTCAATGTTTTCTAAGCACCCCTAATTCTCGACAAAGCTTATTAGAGTGACCACTCATGGGTCGATGTAGCACGCGTTGCTCAGCTCAAGCATGGAAGATCCAAAACATGCCTCATTGCGAGTCTCATGTTTAATAGACATGTGCTTCACTTGCTCGACAATTTTCATCAAAGCACACTTAGTGTACTCATCCGTTTGCCCCAATTCCTCCTCATATGTTCTCCTTCACACCTTGTCCCTTTGAACCATTTACGCTCAGCTCAGAGTAACACCCTTAGTCTCACAAAAAAATGCAGTTAGGGCAAACTTGCCCAAGGCGATGACCTGACCAGTCACCACTACATCCCATGACGATGCAGACACAAGGGCATGGCGAGCGTCTACTCTGGATTGTTACCCATCAAAGGTGTGACGGTCAGCAATGACCGCACAATTCATCTGTTGGTAGCTCGCGTCAGCACCAGACTCGTGTTTTTGGAACATACGAATTATAATTAAACTTGAAGTTAGGTTAGCACCGGAATCAAACCTTGGAAGACATAGGAAGAATCGGATCCTTCAATCCTTCATCATTACGTCCAAGCGCCGCCGGTAAGGGATAAGCAAAGTTTTTGATATCTTAGAAAATGGGGACAACCATAATCGCCCGGGCGTCAAAGCGGTAGTAAGGTGAATGCCAAACAGAGCGTAGATGGTGAACAGGTAGAAGTTCCAAGGTAAACAAGATTTAGAATATGGGACACTTGAGCACTTTACCATTAACGGTAAGTGTGTTTGGACGACAACTGTCGAAATGATCGAACATGTATGTACAAGTGCCGAGTTACGAATGAGGCATAGTCAAGGCCGTTGGGTCGATCATCAAGAAATGGCTCTATAGTTGCTTCATGAGTGTTTGGATTGAAGAAGTTCCGCCAAGAAATAAGAGGGCTTCAAGAATCAACGCCATAGATGTAAGATGCATCTTTGTAAATCCGTGTTCATCTCGGTGCGTCAAGAAGTTGCCCAAAACGTTGTGACACTTCTGTTGTAGGTTCTCAAGAATTGCCAAAGTTATCAGAATATGCGAGATGATTTGACGAAGGATGAGGGCAGTTTTCTGAGTTGTCGTTGACCGTTGAGTGAAAACCGAGGTCTCCCGGCGCGGCGCGCCATTTGTGTAATGATGTAAATGTCCACTCCAAAAGATAAGGGACTCGTGTACATTTGGTAATTTCCTTTCCCTTTATCCGCAATGTCCTAGCGCGCGTACTATTGTGGCTTGGCAACGGCGGTAGTAGCCATCGATCAGGTCAGCGACGTCTTGGAGGTTGTTGTAGGGTTCCCAACTGTTTTGAGCGACATTGTAGCCATGCCACTTAACATGATATTTTGTTGTTTTGCCATGTCCTCAATGGCCGAGGATGTCCTCGATGATGTACTCTATGTCAACATCCACTTGTATCAGAGGAGGGGGAGGGAAATACCTGCCAAGGGAGTTCTCTCTGGGGTCTCGGTAGTGCATGAGTCTGCTGACATGGAACACAGGTTGAACTTGCACAGTGTTGGGAAGTTTGAGTAGCGCAACCAAGAGGGTTTGCATGCGCTCGATCTCAAACGGTCCGAACCATCAAGGTTTGAGCTTTGAACAGTCGAATCCGCCGAGTTTGATGTTGGCCAAAATGAGAGGAACTTTATGATAAGTGTCGAGGATGTCGCCGCTGTGACGTTGGTCCAGTGCTCATTTCGTCATTGCATGTGTCCTTGCGAGGGTCTGTCGTGTTTCATCCCAGATGGTGGAGAAGTCGTAGTGTTGGACATCAATCGCTAGAATGTTGTGTTGGCAGTGCAGTATTGTAGGTGTGGCGGGATGTTTTCCATACACCACTTCTTAATCGTTGTGTCTTCTTTAAAGTGTCCACCTGGACCGGTGTCATAAGCACTCTTCGAGCAGCATGCATCAGAGTTCGTCGCTTGAGGGAACCACCACTTGGCGAATGAATTGTCATTGCCAATAGGGTGCGTTGTACCAGAGTTTTGCCTCGTTGTATCCGCCATGTTGGTTGTAGCCTCGTGTGAACATTTGCTTGAAACACGTATATTGTTGTACCTATAGCCTTGCTGCCTTAGCCATCAGATCTGGTCGGTGGCTGAGCGCGTCTGTTGGGTTAACTTTTCCTGACCAGTACTCGATGCTGTTGTCAACCCCGGATTCAAGGAACTCCATCCATCGGGCTTGAGGTCAACTGAGTTTTTGCTGGGTCTTCAAAGAACTGAGCGTATGGTGGTCGGTGTGTACGGTGCATCAGCAACATTCAAGATAGCATCACCCTGTCTTCCGTGCATGTACGACCTCAAGCATCTCCTCGTGTATGGCACAGTTGAGTTTCGGCCCTCGCAGCTTTTCTGACATTTATGCGACTGGTTGCTCGCCGTTGCCATGGTATTGCATGAGGACTGTGCCAATCGCATGATCTGAGGTGTTTGTAGCCATGATGTGTCCTAATGCCTAATGGTATCCATTATTTAGCAGATGCAAACTTTAAAATCTTTAACTTCCTTGTCGGGTCTTTGTTGACTTGTATTCTTTTAATTCTTTGAAAAACAGCAACTGTGCATTTAAATTTGGTGACCTATTTGTCTCAATCTCTTAGTTCGTTCGGCAAACTTCAATGGCCGTTTGACAGATCAATGCCATTGTGTCAGGTTTGCGAGCATGGTGCTTAGTTAATGCCAACGTGGAAAACTGTATTCCGTTGAAACGACCAATCATGCAACACACATTGGCATGTAGGTAAAGGCGTGCTATGAATGTGAATTGTGTGCAGTCTACACAGCCAATCTCCATTCAATTTTTGCAGTCGCCAGTTGCCTACAATGGAATGTTGTTTGTAAAAGGTGTCCCACGAGGAGCGTGCACGATGCATCATGCAGGCTACTCGTCAAAGTCTTGCACCTCATATGCCACCTCTACGCCAACCACTTGGGAGGCCGCACAAGCCTGTCATGTTCATCAAACCAGTGGACCATGCTTGCCACTGCATGACCACTCACCACACGCTGACTACAAGGACAGCGTCACCACTCCAACCCCACTTTCCCTCCCGTCGACCATCCCACTCATCTGGTGCAAGGTGATCTCCACCAGTGGCTCTCAGTCCACTCTGAACTGCACCGTGACCACCCGGACATGTCCTCCAAGGAAGACATGGAACTACAGCCCAGGTGCTGGACCCTACGGCATTGCGGACATCTCCAAGGGAAGCATGCCACCCCCTGAGAGGTGTCGTCTAAGTGCTGCAGAAAAAGTCAAAGCTCCTGCCACATCGCAGGTCAATCATCCACAACAGGAGCCTCCTAGGACAAGGCTCCGTACTAGAGCTTTGTTCATCAACCACACTCCACCCGAAAACGTCGACAACAACAAGGAAAATGATGAATCCACTGACACGGAGTCTCTTGCCCTCCACATTACATCTAACATGACAACCGCCGATACCGGCGCATCAACGGCTGGTTCTGCCTCGCGCAAGAGAGGCAAGTACACCGACTGGTTTGGTTTGGGGCATTTCCGAACCATCTACACTGTGTATACGACAAGATCATTCGCGTACGCAACTGTGCAACATCTCTTTCGCATGTTCCGTACACCAGATGGCTAATGTGTCCTTGCCCGAATTGCGGTGAGCACAGTGGGGGGTGGTTCGTGGATGACACATAATTCGTTAAAAAGAGTACGAGGATGTTGTCCTCACGGCCATAGCAGGAGCACTACCCGCTTTCTTCAGGAACAACGAGTGTAGGCATGGCTACAAGGGAAATAGGTCCTGGCTTGCTTCCCAACCGGTAATCAAGGCAGAGACCAAAAGAGTGCTTGAGGCAGAATGTGCAGCTGGCATGGCTTTGAACAGTAGAACCGTTTGGCAGCAAGTACGTGGGATCATCGCACGGTATGGTCCCGATGAGCTCGAGCACATGGGGCTCAAGGCATTCGGCAGGTCATGGATGCACTCCCCCAGTACGCGCAAAGTGGTATGGCCATGGCACGCTGGAACCACGACCGCGCAAAAACTGCCGGCCGACTTGGACGACCAAGTCTTGACATTCCATCAGTGGGAATCCTGCAGTGTCACCATTTACGGCATAAAACCGTTTATTGTCATCAATGCCGCCCACACCTTAATCCAGCTCATGCCAGCATCTGGACACACATATGCTCCCCACGGGAGCAACGACGTTTTCATCCTCGGTCTTGAGGACAAATAGTGCATCACTGTGGCCGTGACTTGCTCCATGACCGGCTACCTGCTCTCCATGCAACTGATTTTTAGGGGCAAGACCACGCGATGTCTGCCGGGCGATGAAAACGCCATCAGAATGCTGGAGTACGGGTGGAACCTGACTTTCGCGCCCACACACTGGACAGACGCGGGCAGCATGCGTGAGTGGGTCCACGCAATTGTCGTGTCGTACTGCAAATGCACGTGTGTTGCCCTGAAATTCAAGGAGGGAGAGGCGGACATCTTGATTGTCCTCGACACATGGCGGCCTCAGTGAGGTGCGACATTCCAAGAGTGGCTCACATCAAGTTTCCCATACATGCATATGGTGTACATCACAAAGGGCTGCACACCGAAGGCGTAGCTATCGGACATAGGCATTCTACGTCTGTTGAAGAATAAACTGGAAGAGCTCTTTGTTGAGTGATGTTCCGAGCTGACACGCACTCGGGAAAGCACGGGTTTTGGGATAAAGGTAATAAAGAGGCAGCATGTTCGTGGTTCAGTTTCTTTTGTTTTTAAGATGGTCCAGGCAGAAAATCCCTCTCACTCGGCTCCCTTCTGGAAGCTCCTAGTTTGGTGGTTGTTTGATCTGCTCCGCTTTGCTCCGATTAGGCGTCAGATGTTTCAATGTCCAAGGTAGCATCCAGGATGGGTTTGCCCCAGTCGCGTCAGTTAGTTTCCACCGTCATCTTCACCGCACTTTATATTTGATTATTCAGTTTTCAAATAAATCAAGCACATATTTGAATTCATTGAATCTTCAATTCGGCTAAATTTGACCACAAAAAAAAACATGTAAAATGGAAATCACAAAAGAGTGGGGTAATTGACTATTAGATTGGCTTATCGTAGCGCTCGTGTCGAGGTCAGAGTGTTCCACGAAGTGGTGAACGCTTTTGCTATCTCTCAACCGCCACTCGATTTTGTTTCGGGTGAGATCAAAAAGAGGCATTGACACTCGTGCGTAATCCCATACAAAGCACCGGTAGTCATTGTAGAAGCCGAGAAAAGATTGAATTTCTCCAACGTTGGTTGGCGTCGGCCAATGAGTGACTACTGCCACTTTTTTCAAATCCACGTTGATCCATCCGCCATTGATGACGTGACCCAAGAACTCGATCGAACGGTGACCAAGACTGCACTTTGAGAGATCTAAAAAAAAATCACTCTTCGTTAAACTTTGAGAACTTTTTCCAGATGTCCATCGTGCTCCTCCACGTTGCGGTTGTACACCAGTATGTTGTCGAAGTACGCTATGGTAAAATCATCGAGGTACGGGCGGAAAATGCTATTAATTGCCGCCATGAACATGACTGGGCCATTTGTTGATCCGAACGACATTCTCGTGAACTTGAAATGTCCCTAGTGAGTTTGGAATGTCCTCTTCTCGATGTCGGCGTCCGCCACGCGGATCTGGTGATAACTGCAGCGTAGGTTGATTTTGGTATAACTTCGAGCCCCTCGGAGTTGGTCGAAAAGTCCGTCAGCTTAGGAGAGGGAAGCAATTCTTGAAGGTAGTGTCGTTCAATGCCTGGTGGCCCACGCACATCTACACTTTGCTAGTTTTCTTTTTAATGAACATGATAGGTGCGCCATATGGTGATGTGGACGGGCGGATGAACCCTTCACCGGGCATCCCGACGAGCTATTTCTTTGTCTCGGTCAGCTCGTGATCGCTCACCCGATATTATCTATGAACAATGGGTCAGTTGTCCAATTTCAGCTCAATGTGATGGTCGACATAACATTGTGGTGGGAGAGTTTATAGAAGTTCGTCAAGGAAAACGTTTGTAAACTCTTGGATTAGTGATGTAAACTGTTCGGGTACAATCGCAAACTTTGTTGATGCCGATGAGGCTAACGAGGGTGATGAGTCAGCTGCTGCCACTTCTACTTCCTCCATTTGCTCAAGATGGATGAGCCATGCGCTAGCTCCTCATCGCATGCAGTACTTTGCCACGTTGAGCGGTATGGGCTATATAGGTTGACGGTTTTTTGTCGCAACGACTTCTTCTACTGCTTTTGATGTATCCCGTCCCACGTGCGGAAGTTGTTGGTTGGCGCCGTTGACTTCCACATAGACGACGTCGCTAATGTAGTCAACTTGCGGATTGTGCCGGTACAGGAAATCTTGTCCGACGATGATATCGTGATCACTCATTGGACAAAACCTCCAAACTGTTACATCCAATTGTAGTCGTAGTGGCCCTCGGAGTCTCCGTATTTGCAATCTTCCATCGACAATTTTCCCTCCAAACACCCTTGGTTCGTTCTGGAAACCCATTTTTGAACCATTTCATTGCTTGAAAAACCGTGAGACACTCCTCCATCCAGTAGTGCCGGTACCATTCTACGACTCTTGCCTTCTCAAGGTTGCACTCTGAGCAGTATTGTCGGTTGGTTGTCCTTGTACCCCTCGTCGAATTTTTCGATCTCATGAACCCTCTCCAGCGTCGTAGGCCGTTGAGATGGGCGATCGTTCCGCGCAGATCGATCCTCATGTACAAGAGTTGCGCCTTTCACTCCTACCCTTTGCCGTTTTCTTACTCTCTTTTTTGCAAATTCCCTCCCTTTTTTTCCTGCAGCGTGCTTTAGTAGTTGCGAGCAATGTGTCCAGCTTTTACGCACTCATAGCGTGCTCACGTCTGTATCTACCCGACGGTGTCCACTTTTGTCGGAATGGAAGAGTCCCACGATTGACTTCTTCTGTTCCACAATATGTGGTTGTGAGGTCACCAGCCGTAGGATTCCTTGATCCAAGTGTTGTAGTCGGCGTTGTCGATCCTTTCTGCTGTTGCAATCATCCGCGAAAAGTCGTTGTGGATGCCAAAAATGGCAATTGTTCATCGGATCTCCTGTTTGAGGCTGTTGTTGTGAAAAAAGAGTTTTTCGGGGGCGATGTCTACACCTGTGATGATCTCACGAAATCTCCGCGTATACCCTACCACGCTAGACTGTTAACAGAGATGCTAGAGCTTATACCGAGTGTCAAACTTCTCGTTCAACCGTCCACACCGTGCGAGTAGTATGCGGAACAATTCATCCTAGTCGGTCGGTGGCGCCAGCGTGTCTTGCCAATGTGGGTTGGTCTCCTCCACAGGTACAACGCCTACGGTGGACGATGTGAGACGGGCGTCGTTGGTCGTTTATGAGGCCCCGCCGTTCTCCTTCTGCCATTGGATGGCCTTTCACTCAGACCACCAACTTAGTGCATGCCATGCAAAAGCGCGACTACGATGTCAATGTTGTTTTTCATTGTTGTTGACCCCAACATAGGTGAAATATACCTCCAAAATCGTCATCCACATCTGAGCCGTTGGTTCCTTGGAATTTGTAGGATGAAGCGGTTTGGGTGGGGCTGGGCAAATTTTGGGATTGTACGAGAGATGGGTATTTCTCTCGATAAGTACGGCTTCTCGTGCGCTTGCATTGCAAAGAGCCTCAAGCGTGACATTGAGTTGTTGGAGTAGATGGTTGTTGATCCCCTCGAGTGCGGAGATACGGCTTGTCAGTTCCTCGTTGATTCGTGTCTGTCATCCGATGCGACCTGTCGCTCCTGCTGCAGGCGTTGAGGTTGTTGGTAGAGGTGGCCGGTTCACCACCTTCGAATCCTTCATCGGATTGGTCGTCGGAGCCATAAGGGTTGATCCAACAGTCACATTGCCTGCAACGCCAGAATTTGTTGCCGCCTTAGGGTTTGCGTGCATAGGCACGTTCTACTCCTCAATCGCTGAAGTCATCACCGAAGATCCGCTAATGATAATTGGATGGGCTTTCTCGCCTCATGCCATAATTGCAAAGTCTACGAAGTCTTGACGTGCGAGATGCACCGACAGCTTGTGCGAGGTAATCCTCCTGATGGGAAATATAACGAGATGCCTCTCTGGCACCATTTTGCTCCGATACCAAGTGCTATGCCGAATAGAGTGTAGATGGTGAACAGGTAGAAGTTACGAGGTAAACACGATACATAATCAAAGAGAGTCATGCAACGGCCAATGTGTGCCACAGAGGCACTCTGGAGTCAAAAGGCAGATGCAGCTTGAGGGTGTTGATGGCTCCAACAAGAGCGAGTACGACTGATGTACTCCCAGGTAGGGCCATGGTCACTTAATCTGTACACGTGTGTGAACAGTGTGGGAGACAAGAGGGCATCGAGATGTGAGTGGCCAACAAACTTCAACACTCCCCCATGATCCGCACGCAACCAACCCACACACAAGAGAGGACACAAGAGAGAGGATCACGAGAGGTGATAGAGATCTACGAGAATCAATCTACTTGGATCATGCGAGCAGATGATACCAACAGAGTGAAGAGCACCTTTGAAGACATTACGACTGAGTGCCTTAGTGAGAAAGTCAGCTCTCTGAGACCGCGTGTCCACCCAAGCAACCTGGACGATGCCAGCAGCAATGCACTCATGAATACAACAATGCTCCACATTGATGTGCTTGGTGCATGAATGATGCATGCCGCTGTTTTCAGCAATGGCCTTCGTGCTTTGATTGTCGCAATGTAGAGTGATGCAACGGATGGGTACGCGCAATTGTTGCAGCAAACAACACAGCCAGACTGCCTCACATGAGCCTGCACCAAGGGCAATATACTCGGCCTCGCCAGTGCTACGAGTGACACACCCTTGTTTGCCACTTTTCCAGGAGATTGGAATGCCACCAACCAGGAAGACATATCCCGTGCAACTATGAGCATCATAGTCATGTACCCAGTCACTGTCTGTGAAGCCATCCACCACGACTGAGGGCTACGCACGAAAGTACAGCCCAACGCAAGGTGTGGAGAGGGCGTAGCACACCACCCTCAACGCAGCCTCAAGATGACGCTCACGGGGACACTGGGAGAACTGAGATAGAAAGTTCATAGAAAAGGCCACATCAGCATGGGTGGTCGTGGCGAGGTACATCAAGGAGCCAATGACACAGAGGTAATCGGTCACATCGATTGTTCCCCACAGTGTGGATACTTCCCGAGGTTTTAGTAAGGACTGCCTAGCAGGTGTCATTAGAGTGGAAGCCATGGGAACTGATGTGAGGAGCGAGGCGAAGTGCACCCCCAGGCTGCGCACATATGCAGCCTGATGAACATGCAAAGTGCGACACTCACAGTCATGTTACAGCTCCATGCCAAGAAAGACACGAGCTGGGCCAAGATCCTTCATCTTGTATGCCGACTAGAGCAGAGCCTTGGTCGCCGCAATAGATGCGGCATCAGGAGAAGCAATGAGGAGGTCATCTACGTAGACAACGATAGCAACCAGTGACTTGGTGGGGGCACTAAGGAACAGCGCTGGGTCCACAACACTCCTTTTGTAACCCGCTTTCTCAAGAGTTGATGTGACTTCTTGGTTCCAACAACGTGGGGACTGTTTCAGGCCATAGAGGGCCTTGTGCAAGTGCCATACTCTGTTTATTCCATCCGAGAAGCCGGGTGGCTGCACCATGTAGATCTCCTCGTCCAACCTACCATGGACGAAGACATTGTTAACATCCATCTGCTTGAACTCCTAGTTATGCTGAGCGACTAGACTCAGGAGAGCCTTGGCCGTGGTGTAACGACCAACCGGGGTGAAGGTATCGTCAAAGTCAACTTTGGGAATCTGAGAAAATCCCTTTGCAGTAAGACGAGCCTTGTATCGCTCAACTGTGTTGTCAGGATTCAGCTTGCGACGATATACCCACTTACCAACAACGGCCTTACGGCCTGGTGGGAGGTCTACAAGTTCGTACACACCATGCTCAGACAGTGCGTCAAGCTCGGCCTTCATGGCCTGCTCCCACAAAGAGGAGTCTGAGGCCGTGCGTGCTGCCTGCACAGTCAGGGGCTCGGGGGGTAGCGGAGAAAACCTAGCGGCAGCAAAGCATGATGCCACATACCCAACGATAGATGAAGATAGAGCTGAGTGAATCTCTTCAACAAGAGAGTAGCCAAGGGCAGTGTTAGAATGAATGATAGACGCTACAGTGGCAAGAGTAGAGGTAGTAAGACCGAGGGCACGGAGACCCGGGTCACCAGAGACCACGGGGTGAGAGTGAGAGGGAAGTGCCCGGAGACGACCTCCACAGGTGTAGGGTGAGACCGACGGTATGGATGGCACACGCACGGAGGAGGAGGGAGCAGTGGGGTGCTACTGCATAGACGGAGGGGGTGAGGCCACAGGGTCAGACGATTGGGAGAGAGCTGGTAGCGAGGACATGGCGCTATTTGGCGAGAGAGAGGAGGAGACAGAAGGTGTAAAAGAGGCAGAGGGCTCACGAGAGAGTACCCCAGGAGAGGCGGAAGATTGGCAGGGAGAAGGCGAGGCCAGAGGCATAGGGGACGCGGCGATGGAAGAGGGTAGAGATGGAGAGGACGACAGAGCAAAACTCTGCTTGGACGACGAGGAAATAGGGGGTGGCGAGGGACGCCAAGAGGGGAGAACAGGAGGCCCAGAGGGCAGAGAACCACCCCCAACCCGAGAGGGCGGACAGCGGGACCCATCAAAGCGAGGATAATCATGCTCAAACAGGTGTTCAAAGAAGAGAGCATCACGAGATTCTATGACACGACACTAGGAGGGGTCCCAGAAGCGCCACGCCTTAGAGAATGAAGAGATGCCAAGGAAGAGGCAGAGCCGACCACGAGGAGACAACTCACCATCCCGTTGGTCCCAGGGAACCGACACAGAGGCAAGACACCCCCAGACGCGAGCAAGATGGAGGTCAGCACGTTGACTAGTCCAGCGTTCAAAAGGACAGGTGGAGTGAGGAAGGGGGCCATGAGGGATACGGTTCCAGACCCAAGTCATGTAAGATATGGCCTCAAAACAAAAGAGAGGAGACTACCCGGATGCAGCGAGGAGAGAGCGAACACCATCAACGATGGTGCGGTTCCAACGCTTGGAGACACCATTCTGCTGGGGTGTGTCTGGAGCAGAGGACTCAACTCGGAAACCACGGGATTCAAGGAAACAAGAGGTAGGACCAAAGGATTCACCCTTGCGGACGCTGTGAAACACACTCAAGAGTCGGCCACAGGCACGCTCAGCCTACGGAAGCCAGGACTCAAGGACATCAGTGACACCGCTTTTGTGGCGAAGGGAAAAGACCAAACGGTAGAGAGAGAAGTCATCAGTCAGGCACAGGACGTAACGGCCAAGGCCGCCAAGAAAGTCATGGGGTAGCAGACCCATGACGTTCGCGTGGACCAGATCAAGAGGGTGAGCCATGGTGGACTTAGAGGTGGAGAAAGGGGAGCGGTGCATTTTTCCATTGGCACAGTCAAAGCATGTGGATGTGCAGGGAGGAGCAAACGTGGCAGGGTCAAGGCCAAGGGCAGGCCTTAGACGAAGAAGGCGCTGGATGGCAGCAGTGTGAATGTGGCAGAGGCGGCGATGTAGGAGATCAGCATGGTCGGGAGACAAGGAGGGGGCGACGTGAATAAGAGCAGAGGTAGCGAAAGGCGAGGGTTACGTGAGTGGAACACAAAACAAGCAATCACAGCGTACACCACGAAGGACAACACGGCCAGATGAGCGCAGAGAGATCAAGGTAAGGCCGCGGCTGGAGGAGAAGTCCATTCCCTGGTCGTCAAGGTGGTCACAGAGAGAAGACTGACTTCAAGGTCAGGTACATACAATACCTCATGAAGGTAGACAGTGCCACCAGGACCGACAAAGCAGACAACACCAACACCTTGAACAGGGAGCGGTTGGCCGGAGCTTGTGCGTACAGGGCGAACCGACTGAACTGGGCCAAGGGACACGAAGGAGGAACGAAAGGAGGTCATGTAACGTGTGGCCCCAGAGACTATGATCCAGAGGCCAGGTGAGGCACGAGTGGAAGGGAGAACAAGACAGACAGCGACGGTACCACCGGCAGATGAGGAGGAAGAACAACCAATACGAGTGGGGAATGTGTGCGCCTGCCAATCCTCAACCCAGGCATAATCATCAGGCAAGTCTGCCTGAGCTTGACCAGAGGATGCACCACGAAGTGTAACCTCAGACTCACGGACAGACACACGGGACTGGCCACTCATACTCTAACCTCCCTGAGAGCGAAGGTGAAGTAACTCCGCCAGCCGATGCTCAAGGTTACGCTCCTCGTCACGGCGATCAGAGGAACACTCTGAGGAAAGGTCAGAGGAGCGATCAAAGAAGTGCCAATCGTCACGAGCCCAGTAGGGAACGTGGTAGTGAGAGGACGGGGGGCCATAGTATGGAGGGCCAGATGGAGGAGGTATCCAGCCCCAGGGGCTAGGGGATGGAGGTGTTGGTTGAAAGGGAGCAAGCGTGGTGGAGAGTGCTGAGGCAGTGGATGACGATGAAGACGATGAGATAGTTACGGCAGCAGCGGCAGAGGAGGCGCCAATGCCGGTACGGGCCCACAGGGCGCGCATGGAAGAGGCGAGACGAGCATCATCACGAGGAGCCGGACATTTTGGTGCAGAGTGGCCGGAAGCGCCAAAGTTCCAACAGGTGACCTCGGCAGTTGTGGGGACCGAGTTTTTGCCACTGCAGCCACCACCACGACCTCTGCACCCACGGCCGCCACCACGGCCAGGCCTAACACCCCCCCCCTTTAGAGGCACCCTGAGTTTAGTGCGCTGCATCCAGCGAAGAGGAAGAGGAACGGGAGGCTACAACAGAGGAGGGAGAGGAGGCGGTGGTCACAGCACCCAATGCAATGCGGTGCATGCGCTTGTTCTGCAAGGCATTCCACTAGTCGGTGAGAAGTGATGCAGTGAAGTCAAAAGGAGGCCCGATTCCGGGTGGGGCATCAGCAGGTATAGGTTCAGAGGCAAGGCGCTCAAGTTCCGCCTGCAAAACGTGCAGATACAGGTCAGATAGCTTTGGGATGAGACGAGCAACGATGGACAAGCAGGTTGAGAGAGGACCGGGGGCGCCCTTGCCAAGGACCCAAAGCAAGCGCAGACTACGTGCCCAATACTCATCTGCTGTCTCATCAGTACGCATCTGCAATGTGTTGAATTGAATAGTGAGCGCACTCTGGACCGCGTGCCCAGTCACTATTCTACGATGGTGGATGAGGGTACATGCACCGACGGGATCAGCAGTGATGCCGCAAGAGGGGTCTGCATTGTACGTACCAATGTTGTCGAGAAGACTGTCAAGGCCTGCATTGATGAGGGCCCGCACAACGCGAGCAGCCTTTGTAGGGTATGGTACAAACGGTGCCTTGGCGTGAAAGTAGTACTTTGAAAGGAGCTCACCCTGGGCCCAAGCGCTGAAGCGGGTCTCCCAGAAAGTGATCGTGAGCTTAGATTCAGACTGTGGTGGTGGTGTTTCAAAGTCTTTCTGCCGAACTGGGAGGAGAGCACGGGCAAAAGTTGATGCTAAGAGGGAGGCAGAAGAGGAGTTTGCGATTGTCCCATCAAGAGGAGCGGATGAATCAGATGAGCCAGACTCGGTAGTAGGGAGAAGTACAGCAAAGCGTGGCATGGCACGCAGGCGCTCAATCACCAAGGTGGCCACCGTGGTCACTAGTTCGTGCTGTGCTTCCCGTCCCTAATGAAGCTCATCCTCATCTTTACGACGCTCTGCTTGTACCTCACTAAGATCAGCTTGAAGGGCCTCTACAGTCTCCTCCGGTCTAGGCATGATGAGAGAATGTAGCTGTGAATGCAGGTGAGGGGGAATGCAGGGACATACAAGAGAGTGCTATGTGTCCCTGTGGAATGCAGCGCTTCCCAAGCTGGTGACGTGGAAGCATGGTGAAGAGCAGCGAGACAACAACTGCTGCTAAGGAGAAGAGTACCGCAACCCAACCTGTGACTGCCACCGTGAGGCACAAGAGTCCCGTCGTGGTGGTTCCAGCAACTGCTGCTAAGTCTGAGGCCACCAGGACGCCGGTAGTGATGTGTGGTGTGACGTCACCAGGAGCACCGGTGGGCGTCAGTACCGCTGCTGCGGTCGAAGCCCGAATGGAGCCAACTGCGCTAGAGACAGCATCTGCTACTGCGGAGGCTGTCGTGGCAATGGATGTTGCTGTTGCAGTGATCTTGGTAGCAATGTTTGCAGCGGCAACAACAAGAAGAGTAATCGAGGCAGTCGTCTGTGTGTACGCCTCTGCTGCTCGGCCCACTACCGTCTGCGTGGGAGCACGGCAAGCCTTGGCTGTTGTTGCAAAGGTGGCCGGAGCACCAATGGCTGCGTCAAGGACAGCTCTTACGAGACCCATGGAGTCGGTGTTCATGGGGAGGACAGGGATGACGCCGGCACCTCTGGTGTAGTGGACGTCTCGGCAGATCCTGCTGTGGTAGGAGTTGATGAAATGGGTGAAGCTACAGGTTCGGCAGGCTGTGAATTGCGGGAAGATTGCATCCTTGGTGACAGTGGTGGCAACGGAGGGAGGTCGACTAGGGTGTAAACCTGACGGTCTATCTCCTCCCGTTCGCACTCAGCTGTTGCATCAATGTCTTCTTGCCAGTATGTGTGATCCGGCATGCGCACCCACAGAGGGGTATGGTCGTCGTCAGCTAGTGTGAAGGCTGAGTGGGATGCTGTTGCAGCCAAAAGAGGTGCACCACGTGTGTCATACGTCGGACACAATTACAGTGGAGAGAGACTTGCGTAAGACAGCAATGAAGAGAAGTGGGAGGCACAGAGTTGTCGAGCACCACAGAATGGATGGAGAGGCTGGCGTGTAGCCGAGGTGAGCGGACAGTGGAGTGCAATCCCGAGGAGCCACGAAAAGAGAAGAGGCAGCCAAGAGCAGCCGAGCGGAACTGCGAAGAGAGGAAAACAGCTGAGAGCAGTTGTGAGAGTGGTCCAGGACCGAAAGTAGACGAGCAGCTAAACAGAGGGGGCCACAGAGAATGGGCGAGCATGCAAGAGAGCACCTGCGAGTGTTGAGGGTTCAACAGCAAGCACCCTACTGCTCAAGGCCGAAGAGACGACCGTGAGAACCGTTGCTGTGGGCCGGCTAGGGTTCAACAATGAGCACCTAGCAGTGCTGCTGCTCTAGGCTGAAGAGATGGCCGGCGGCGGAGGATGTCCGCTATGGTGGTACACGGGCCATGAGAGATGTGGGCCACGGAACCTCAGGAATCAGGATCGAAGAGCAGTGGGGATTGGATCCTTATTGCTCTGATACCAGTAGTTGCTAGGAAGTTGCTTCGCTAGACCACATGTAACGGGGTTGGTGAGAGTAACACGACACGGTACCTGAGACACGCCATAGATGCAATAATCTTGCCTTAAAATTATGCACTCAACAAAAGACAAGAGAGAAAGTGGGGGAGAGTGAGAGACTAGTACCGGTGAGCACTCGCCCACCACAAGCACCAAGCTCAAGTGAGCGAGTGCCGCCACCCGGGGGTCGAGCCCGACCACTTGGAACAAACCAAGGGTGGCTACTCACCAATGCACGAGCAAGACCGGCACGGTGGCCCCCTAAGGATCAGCACCCGGGAAATATGTACCTCCCCTAGTACAAGCAAGGTAAGAGAACATGATGCAGGGTACGGCAGTGAGAATTTCCGAGCCCTAGCATCTACTGCATCATAGATTCATAAAGAATCAAAGAGAGTCATGCAACGGCCAATGTGTGCCACAGAGGAACTCTGGGGTCAAAAGGCAGCTGCAGCTTGAGGGTGTCCACGGCTCCAACAAGAGCGAGTACGACTGATGTACTCCCAGGCAGGTATTGTTGTGTGTGTCATACACAGCTTACGGTGACCCCTCGGCTCATGTCCATTCACGTGCAGATCCCTGAGACTGGCGACGGCGGCAGCAGGCCGGCAGCCGGTGGCGACGGGCGCCCAGAAGACTTCCATATTTTGTAGACTCGTGCTGTGTCAGAGCACGTAGGCGTGCAGGCTATCAGGATATATATCTCGTCAACGTGGCCGTTCTGGTTCAAATGGCTCGTTGTTCAGACGTGTCTGCAAGGAATTGTGACCAAAACCATGTTTTTGCCACTGTTTTGTCCTGCTAGAAAAATAGCGCCGTTGTACGCCGTGTGTGTGTGTGTGTGTGTGCATCCACTAGGTCCGTGGCACTATTTAGGCTGGCCAGACCTCAGTTGTCATCCCTCTCTGCACATTTCAACTTTTGCAGCTTTTGACACTTGTATTTGTGTCCCTAGCCAACCCCTTGCTGTTCTCACTTCCACCTGTGTGTGCTAGTGAGTCAGCTAGCTGGCTTGTGTTGCCACACTAGCGACAGCATTGCTAGGTGCTGTTCTCTCATGGTATCAGAGCGGCGAGCCAGTGCTCGCATAGCTGCGCAGCAGAGACGCAGCAGCCGAAGAAGTTGTGAGCAATCGCAGCCGTTGCCTTGAGGAGCAGCAGCAGTAGTGCCCACGGTCTCGGCAGAAGGTCCTGGGAGGGCCCACCACCACTTCGACCGCTTTTTATAAAATCCGCGGTCAATCCACGGTCATTCCGCGGTCGACTCGCTGTCATTCCGCAGCCATTCCGCGGTGCTCCGCGGTGACAAAGCATGCGCGGCGGGCGCGGCAACCACGCGACCGCGTCGGAACACGCGTCGAGTGCCGCGGAGGCACTCGGCGTTCCGCATTCGCCACCTTGCGTTGACATTGCCAGTCCAGATCTGCGGTGTTCCGCGGATCCACGCAGCTCCGCCGCAGCTCCACTTCCGCGCAGCTCCACCTTCGCCGCCGTTCAGGAAAACATCGGCGCTGCTCGCCGCGGACCTGCGACCGCGGAGCTGCGGGTGCGGAACGTCTCGACCGCGGACCTCAGCAGCCCGCCGTATTCTACACCAGCGCGACCGTGGTGACCGCGGTCATTGAAGGTGAACCGCGGTAAACCGCAGTACTCTGCGGTCATCCGCGATAATCCGCGGTGATCCGCGGTGAGCTTCCGCGGTGAAGTTCACTGCGGAAGGTATCCACGGAGACGCTCCAGGGAGGAGTTCGCGGGGAGGAAGTTCCGCGAAAGGGCACATCCGTGGAGACGCTCCGCGGAGGACTTCCGCGGAGGGGAAATCGGGGGAGGAAACCAGTTGCCATGCCAAAGCGAACCTCCTCTAGTATGGCTCCCGACGCAGCTGCCGAGGGCAGCGCCATCAGCGGTCAACGTCGACCACCGCCATCATCACCACAGCGGCAGCAGCAGTCGTAGCAGCAGCAGCAGTAGCAGCAGCAGCCGCCACTACAGCAACAACAGCCACTACAGCAGCAGCAGCAGCAGCAGGAACAGCAGCAGCCGCCGCCACAACACCAGTAGCCACCGCTGCAGTAGCAGCAGCAGCGGTCGCAGAGCCGGACTGCATTGGCGCGCCAAGTGCGCGCACTGGCGGACCTACAGGCGAAGAGCCGCGATACCTTGACGAGGCAGGTGGCCGAACTTTAGAATATGATCAGGGGCTTGATGCCCCAACAGCAGCAGCAACAGCAGCGTCCGTCGACTGACCCGAGCGAGGACCACCTTGCCCACGGCGGTAATAGTGATCAAGTCGCAGAGAACCTCTCCAACTCCGGCGAGGAGGGCGAGGAAGAGGTGCTCCGAGCGCGCCTCATCCACCTGGAGGCGCGTCGCAGAGTGCGTGAGGCCAATACAGCCCTCAAGGGCACCAACTCCAGCTCCAACGCTGACCCGAGCTCATCTCGCCGCCCACTAAGCTTTGAGGAGCTGGCTCTGCGGGCCCGCCTGGGTAAGGGAATTGCCGCCTTGATGCCTGGCCCCGCAATGGCTTCGGCCGTTGCCCTGCCGACGGTCAAGCCACCCAAGTGGTTTGAGTCAGACCCGCCCGTCTTCCGGACTGGGAACGACTTCAGGTCCTGGGAGCCACGCTTTCGCATGTGGGCCATGAGCGAGGGAGTCCTCCCCTACTACCTCGCACCATATCAGGCATCTGACCCCGCTCAGACACACATGGCAGTCCGCGTAGCTTCCGACCTGATGAAGGCCGCCCCGGACTTCACCAAGGAATTCAGTCGGTTCCTTGGCGATTCACTGACCGGCTCAGGAGCTAACCCTTGTGTGGCATGGGCACTTGCCGTCACTCTGTTTGAGGGCGCCACATTGGCTTTGACCTCC
>SZWC01011494.1:71640-83291 GCA_023375785.1 Penium margaritaceum | reverse complement strand
AGAGAGAGAGGGAGAGAGAGAGAGAGAGAGAGAGAGAGAGAGAAAGAGAGAGAGAGAGAGAGAGAGAGAGACAGAGAGAGAGAGAGAGAGAGAGAGAGGATATTGAGCCATTCCTTCATACGAATGAATGAATACAAATGGATTTTGATTATTGGTTCAATGTGAGATACGTAGAGGAGGAAGATCCTTCATGTGCCTAGTAAGAAATAACCACATTTCTTAGGTGAAATGATGTCTTTTTTAGGTTAGTAATTTGTACTAAATTTTATAATAATCTTCCTTATAGCCATATCTGTATTTATGGCTTTTATTCAAAACTTTCCATTGAAATTGTGGAGCCTTATTTGAAGGTCTATCGAGTTCCGTTTATCTATGTCTAGAATACAATACATGTAGTGCCCTGAGAATCATGCCAAGGAATTCAAATAAGATCTAATTTCTTCAAATACTAGCCCTTGAATCTTTTCACCATTTCCTTTATTTAGTTTTAAAAGGGAATCTTTTTAAGGACAACTTAGCATCTGAATTTGAGGCATTATCTTCATATTAAAGGCATATGCAATAATTTCAACCTTAAATTTTAACTTCAAAAACATTCAGTACCATATGTCAGCTTGATTAGCTTTATCTTCTTATACATCCTTTTGAAATTTACATATAAGACCCATGACATCACCCCAAAATATGTAGATTATTCATTCTTACTTTTGAACGCATCGGTGAACGTGAAAGTTTTATAAAACTAGTACATAATACATGTGATCCATTATTAGTAACAACTTGTAGAAGGAATTCTCCTCTTAAACCTAAGTACATGAATTGATGTGAACGATTTCTAAGAGTTCCTTCCATATAGGAATGGATTTTTTGATATACCAATTGTCGAGAGTTTGTATTTATGGTGATTAACCATCATTCAAACTTTACATGAAGTTTAAAAAGATAAATACAATACAGTGTGATGTTGGATATGTGGATTTGTAAAAATAGTTGTGTTTTTATTGTTAGGTGTTGATATAAAATCTTTTCTATGTTCCTTTCCTCTTTTCACAAGGTTTTCCTTATTTCCTTTAAGGATGTGATGAGGGGAAAGGCTGAAATTGTTGCCTTTGCATGCTTAAGATTGTCCTTTGAGTTGTCTAAAGGAGGTTGTGGCTCTTCACCATTAAGGTGCAGGGTGGTCGGTCAACATCCTTCCTTGAGTTTTGTCTTGCAAGGTGCGAGATTCAACTACCTAGTGACCCTTTCATTTCTGTTGGCTCTTGATTTTAAGTGTCTCTTCAAGTTGAAGGAAAAGCAATAACCTATAGATAAAACTTGATTTGTCACCATCCATAATAAACCTTCTCATCTCTCTTAGTGGTTATGTAAGTACATAGGTGGTTATGCATATACCCAAGTGGCTATATAATCACTCATGTGGTAATGAAACCATGTAGCGCCGTCATGTGATGGTCCAATTTATGTGGTAGTGCAAGGAGGATCACTTCTTCTATAGGGAATCACTTCATTTAGTTTAACATGTCTTCTAATTCCTTCACTTCCACTTGAAGTTGTTTTCTAGAAGCTATCTGTGTCGACCTTTATAGCTTAGCCATCAATATTGCAAGTTTGTGCCTTGGGATGCCATGTTACATGATTTTGTAGCATCATACTTGAATTCATGCTTCTCATATAGATGCAGTGGTCCTCATATATTCCTTCATTGACTAAGAAAAATGAAGTTTTTTGTGGGATGAAACCATTTTTGTTTTTGTAAGAGTAGTTGGATGTATAATGATATGTCCTTCGAATTTCATTCATGTCTACATGAACTTGTAGTAAACTATGTTTTTTTATGTAAGCTAGAATTGTATGTTCTAGTAACTTTGTGTGGAATTTGTTTTCTTGATGTAAATCGTTTGAAACTTTTCATAAAAACATCTAGAACTGATTATGGAAAGAATGACAAAACATGAGCTCCCCTTACCTCAAAAAAATTATATTTCCTTCTATTTTTGGTTTGAACAATTATTGTTTTAGTTTTAGTCATATTTCAGAGTTTATCCATGTTTTTGGTATTCATTAGGCTGGAGTAAAATATTATTCTCCTTAGAGAATGTATATTGTGATTAGTCCGGTTTAATGTATGCATTTTATGAAAACATCTTAGACTCATGTTATTTTATTATGTAGATTTTCATATTTTGTACCTAGGAAGTGTTTTGCTACTTTATTAAATGCAAGGTAATAACCTTGAATCTTTCTTTGTGTCATATTGTCGCAATGTCTCCACACATGTAACAGTAGGTATTACAGATGTTTGATTTTTTAACTATGTAAAAGAGTTTTTGGTCAGTTTCATTTAAATATTCCTTTCACATAAATGAAAAATGGTGGTTAATTTAGAAAAAGAATATTCGTTGGAGCTTCCAATCAATCAAATATTCATTAATTTTTTCTTGAATACATTTTTTATGTTTTATTTGTGTGCTATTGCTAGAGTAAATGCAGATCTTCTAACCTCGAATATGATGAATGGTGTGGTTTTAAAAGAATATGAAGTTTTAAGAGCTTCCACCACATGAATTTTCTGCTACGGAATGAAGTTTTCCATTAGTATCAAAGCATGAATGATTTATTCACCCATTGAAGCAGATCAAAGGTGTTCATGGTCTAACACAACCCTCTTGATTTTCACTCTTATTTCCATCTTTAGAAGTTCAATTGCTTAGAATTTCGAATGATTTTATATTATTTTTATTCCATGTGTTTATGAAGTACTTGGTTAGTGGGTTGATTTCCTTATCGACTCTGTCTTGTTTTTAAGATTGCATTACAAGGATAATATATATCATAAATATAGAGGATAATGTTTATGTTTCGTTGTTTATTTATCTAAAATAATCTCCAAAGATTTTTTTTATTCTGAAATATTAGAATGGACTTAAAAAAATTGCTTTTACAGCATGTCATTCCATTTGCCCCTTGTTTGGTATACTAGCAAAATGTAAAAATGTCTAGCTTCAATTGAATGTATGAATATTCAGAACTAGTTTCAGGGGCTCCTCATTGTTAATTGAAATGCAAAATATTGCAGAGTACCTCGTCTTTTACTGTGGGGTTCATTTTTCTAACAGGTCTTATTTATATGAATGTTTGTCGAATTTTCTGAATCTGTTATCTTTGTATTTGTTTGTGCAGTTTTCCACCTTCGAAGTCCTTCTCTATATGCTTCTTGTCACACACGTTTGTCCGGAATGCGTTTGCGCGATGCTTGTGACCTTGAGCCATTATCTACACTATTTTTGACGTCTTTCATTCTTCGTGAAACCCTGATCCTGCCCGTATGCCCTTTTCGTTTACTTATCCTTTACCTTCTCGCTCAGTAGAGAGCCGTCAAGATGGATTCGGATCGATATTCCTGACGATCACTGCCATTGCCGATCACGGCCCTTTTTGCTACACGCGGCATCCGCATCGAAAGGGTCGTGGGTCGCGCGTCCCGTCCCGCCCACACCAGTCAACCCTTCACTGAAGGCAGTCGCCGCCGATACCCAGTGTGCCGACGCAGCAGCCTTGCAAAGGGCAGTGACGAACCGATGCCGACGAATTCGTCTCCAAACTGCAGCCATCCTGCTGTGGCAGCTTGGGCAGATATACATATGCGGATGGCTTCGCATAAAAAAACGCCAGTCATGCATATTTCAAGGAAGAAAACAAACCTCACCCCGATCAAAATGTAATGGGGCACTAAAAGCCACCTACAACAATCGCCTACACATTTATCCAAGAAACAGTCTGATTTACACGTAGATCTTTGTCCATTCTTCCTATATCAACGTTTGAGAATGTCCTCCGAATGAAATATTTTCAGACAAAAACCCTCAAGGGCTGACCATGTCAAGTGTATCATGAAGTAGCAGGAACTAGATTGGCCCAACTAGAAACCAATGCACAAAGCTTGGACTATGTTTCGACTACGTTTCCTGGGGCAACCATCGGTAGGGCTTTGAGCAATGCATGCACATATGTCTTCCACAAGGATAACAACCAAATCTTAGGTGCAACCATTAGTGGCCACAGTGCCCATGAGATCATTGCTCTGCACACCTTCGCCATTGACATACGGTGTCATGTAGAAGATGTGGCCTTCAACATTCATGCTTCAAATCCTTTATGTGAAACAATGCCTATAATAAGGAAAGAATGTGAAGGCAAAAATATTCATTAATATACATCATAATAACGTTTCGGTGAAAAATACGACTTTGTTCATTCCGAAAGAATATTTTCGTCCATATTTTCTAGTTTAAGAATCATAACTACATATGTAGGAAAATCCACATGGGAACAAGACCTCATTTTCCCTTATGATTGATGGAGGAATGACGCAATGGATTTTATGATGTCACACTCATATTGCCTCAAATATGGCCTAGACGAATTTTCTACACAAGAGTCGGATCAGTTTATATCACATATATATGTGGATGAGAATGTAGCAGCATCCCCCCTTTCAATGTTCACCCTTGAGCTGGTGAAGTGTCAAGATTTTTTTTAGTTTGATCGTTTGACCTAGACTTCAATCTCAAAGCTCAAAGCATGGAAAAGGGACTTACACATATTTGAAAGCATCTGTGCATAAAAAAGAGACGTATATGAAGTGTTCCATGTAAAACCTAAAGAAATGTAGCCACAAGCGTACAATAATGGACCCAAGGGATAGCCACCCTTAATGCCTTGAGACGAACTCTTAAAAATGAGACATAAAGTAGAATAATTTTAGAGCCACTAGCGTGCAGTGAAGAAGACCTATCACTATGAAGGATGTGCTTACTAAGGCACTAGCTTGTAGGTCAAGACATACAAAGGTAGAATCAAATTCATGTGAAGGAATCTGAAGGCATGTTAAATCGAGTGATATGATTCCATTTGAGTAAATATAGAAGGGCCTCCTTTGAGGCACTTGCCTTGGAAGATATATGTGGTTACATAACCAGAAGAGAAGGAAAATAGTCATGTGTAAAATTAATGGTTGTTATAATTTTAAATGTAAGAATACGTTTGTGAGAGGTTATAGAAGTAGGTTGACCAGCCATCCTTCAGTAGGAAGTTGAAGGTTCATAGCCTAAAAAGGGCCCTCTATTAAACCTAGGATATTATAGAGGAACCTATTTGAACATCGCCTACCTCAACTTGAGGAGGTAAACATTTGGTCTATCTAATGAAGAATTAGTGCACCACAACATGTATTCAAGCCAAATCCGGGCATGGAAACTACATAAATGTCATCACCCACTTCAATTTGATGATTGCAAATTTTTTGAAAGTTTTCTTAAGAAGTATGACATGATTCTTAATTTAAAGAAACAATAATATGTTTTTATAGAGAAGAATTTATGTCTAAAATGGTCATTACAAAATTGGCATTCGATTAGTTTAAAACTTGAGCAATTCTTAGATGATGGTTCAAAAGAGGAAAGGGCTTGGGGCTTCGTGGAAATGTTCTAAAGGCAAGGAAGCAAGACCATGTACACCATGGCCTTGATTCCACGTAGGTTTGCACACTTACACTCATATAGTCGTCTTTACACCCAACTTCAGTCATTTTTATAAAATACCCTTAAAAAATTCCTTTAGTTCCATAAACGAGTATTGCACTTATGCACGTAGCATTATATATGCACCATCATCATGAAAATCAATGATCTTCCTAAAATTCCAATAAAGATCTTCTTCTACACAACCCATCATCAACTAGAGGAGGGTGTTAACATTTAACTAGTTTTGAGGGCCTGGTTGAAGGGTATTTGTTCAACTTATCACTACAAATGTTTACAAAATACTCATGAACGTGTTGTTGTATAGACCCTTCATATTCCATGTGATTCTTCACCAGGTTTGTGTGGTTATGTAACCACTCAGGTGGTCATGCAATTACTTGAAAACTACAAGGTAAGTGCCTCCAAGGAGGCCCTTGAGGGACTGACTAGAAGCGCTTGAGAAACTTAGTGTAACATTTCCTTAAATTCTTATATTTTCCTCCTCGGTTTGCCTCTACTAGCCGCAACCTTCCACATGTCCAGCCATTTCCTTGTGAAGTACAATTATACCTTGTGTGTTCTTTAGTGCAAGTTAGTGGTTTTAAAAGCATTCGTCTCCACATCTGGTTTTTTAGACTTTGTCTCAAAGCATTGATGGTAGGAAAATTTATATGTCTCTTACTGCAAACTTGTGGTTACATCCTTCCAACTTGATCTTTGAACTCTTCATGTATGTATTCTTGTGATTTACATATACTGACCAATCCTTCCATACCCAACCCTTCTAGATTGAAGTCCTGATTTTGCCATATGTTTCATTTTCTTGTAATTTTGTGCAAAACGTTTTTAAGATTTGATGATTTGTCATTGGTGTTTCGAGACAATCATCATTGATATGGTTACTGAATATGCTTGTCATGTTTAGGCTTTAATTGGTAATATAAGTTGAATAACTTGTATTTTTATGTTTGTTAACGTAAATGGTGCAATTTTTAGTGGAATAAACGAGGTAAATGTAAGGTTTCTGGATTTTACAGGTTGTTTTTAGCAAATTTATGAATGAAAAATTACGAGGTTCAATAAAGCATGTTAAATGTTTTTCTTATCTTCCCCTTTGGAAAATGCATAAAACAAACTTGGCATTTTGTAATTTTTTGCTACGGCTAACATTGTTCCATGTGGCTCGTGTAAAATCTTTGGCATGTGGATGGCTGATGGGATGGTTTTCTAAACGGAGACTCATAAGGTCCACTGGTTTGGGCATGTGGGCCGAGCTTCTTTATTGTTTTGTTAAATTTTGCAATTAGAGTATTGGAGTCAAATTCCATGTGCTTAGGCTGAGTATGTGCCACTCTTTGGTGGTTGGGATGTTTTGCAATTTGATTCAAATGGCTTGAACAAGGTCCTTGTTTTGTAGATTGTAAACGTGATGGTTTGTAGTTTGAAAACCCGCAAGTATGACCATTTTCACAAAGTGGTTTAACTTCTGCATATTTGTTTTGGTAAGGATCATATATAAGTACTTTTGGTTGCTATAAATGACGGCAATTATCATATCATTTCTAAGTGAAAAATGATTCGTTAGGTTTTGATATAATTAACTATTAGCATGTAAAGTTCATCCACTATAGATTTTATGTATGGAAAATATACTTGAGTTATTCTATGTGCGTTCAATAGAAATATCCAAACTGACCACGCAATTATTGTAACCAAACATGCGAAATAAATTGTAATGGTGTTGGAATTTGATAGGGCAGGGGGTCAAACTTGTTCTTGAATTTTGACACCAAATGTGAATATTGTCAAATAGAATCTGAATATTAGACGGACCATCTTCCAACTGGTCACTTGCATGAAAATCAATATATGAATGCATTCTCTTACACATAAATGCTTAGTGAGAACTCACACTAGGCATTCACATCGATTTACTAGCCCCACATAGAATGGTACGAAGGCCTTATGCACACTCTGCATAAGCATGAATACACATTCAAGTAGTACCTGAAAGGTAGGGATGACCCTAAACTTACAAGAATCATTCGAACGTCATATTGAGTGAAGAATCTGACAAGAGAGTGTCTCTTACAACTTGGAGAACACTGTTATACACCCCAACACTGTTAGGGCTTTAGAGAAGGAGCTGAAAAACACTTGTGCTAGCTCCCACCGATTGTGTTATGCTTGAATGTGGACACCAACTCATAGTGCAAGGGCACTGGCATAATTGAGTGTGTTCAACTATTAAAACTAGAAAATTTCAGTAGTCTTGGGACTAGAACCAATTGCTGATGATGATGAGGTATGTACCATTTTGGTGATGTAAGGAAGTACCTTTTGATGAAAAGGTACATATGAAGGTTGCATTCTGTTGAAGCTCTTTGGTGATGTGGCCAAAAGAGGGCCTTCAGAGCTAAGAGTACCCCTTCATGGTTGGAAAGAGGCTAGGAGGTAAAAGGCCATACCAAAATATTATAGTATCTAAGGATTCAACATGGATCTTGAGGAAAGAAAATATTCATGAATTTTCCACTCCAGACGTAGCCAAATTTCTGTAGAAAATATGACTTGTGAATCGTAAATTGTGTTGGTGTGAGTGATAGATATGCTAATTTACTACTTTACTTTGGCGTAGACGGTACTCCAATGAGAGACTCTGAGAAGGTTTTATTCCGTGAATCTATTGGGTGTGAAGATTAAGAATGTTGACGGAGAAATTTCAGAATTTCTCTAGAGAGTAGCCTCAAAGGGTGTGAAAGGTGCTTTGTGGACAAGAATGTGTATGTAAGGTGCATGCTTCTGGAAGCATGGACTTGCATAGTGCTGCACAGGCACTCAGGTCAAGAGGAGCTTCTTATGACTGGACAGACAACATGCACCCTGAAGAAGAGGCCTTCACACCATCATCTAAATTGTGCATGAAGTTCAGACTCTTGGATCTTCATGGGTCAATCTGGTGTAAGCATTAGGTGGATCCTGATCGACGGGCCTGATGTTGCAGCATGGTAACATCAATGGTCCTGAGAGGAAGGCGTGAGGAGCAAGCAACCTTCAGGTGAAGTTTCACCGGAAGACCCGATGAAGCTTCCTTAAGGAGGAAGCTTCCCCATGGAGTAGCACATGTCCTCGTAAGAGCCTAAATGTGAAGGAAGCTTCCACTAGATGGAAGCTATTCCAGAGTAAGGCGGAGGTGGTAGCAAACCTCAACACCCTGAAAGAAGGTTCTTGTTTAGTTGATCAACGTACTAAGACCTCAAGTATAAAAGGCGAAGGTCCTCCCACTTCTCAGTATCCCAACATCGCCATTATCATCTCCAATATCACTATCTCCATTGCAATCTCTACTAGGTCTGTCTCCAGACCATGTGTAAGGCTGCATGCCTTAGCACCGAAGCGCCTTCAACCAAGATGCTGCTTGAGTTCTGTCGAAGACCCTTCTAAGCGTGGCATTTGCATGACAGCCTGAGAGGAGTTTGATGTTGGTGATTCCTTAAGGATCCCTATTAGCCTGTTACGATCTTCTCGCTTGGAAGGAGGTCAATCCCTCCAAGGTCGCTATAAGCATGGTAAGGCCTGTCAGCTTGGGAGGAGGACGCCCTAATATCCTGAAGGACTTTAACTGTTTCGATGGTGGTTGTGCCGAGACTCTTGCTCTGACGACCTTGACGACGTATCAAGGCGTTGCCCCCAACTTTAGGGCCACGAGTTATGTTAGAGCGCACAACTAAGCTGTTTGCATAGCTGTTGTTCCTTGTACAATACTTGTAATTTTAATAAGATTCAACTCCATACTCTTGCTTTCGCTAGTTACTTGTGTACAAGGCATGCTTGATGGCCACAAAAGCTCTTGCGGCAACAGGAGACCCCCTTGCTGTATTAGAGCATTCGGTGGCTTTGCCGCTGCAAGCCCATCAAAATCAGCAAAACGATCGATTAATTTCAAACAAAAGGAAGCGTTGTGATGTCTTGCTTGGGCCACGTATTAGGTGCTCGTATATGAAAGGCTGCTACTGAAGTATTTTCGTATCCTTTCTAACAAATCATAGGCTAAATCATGGCAAATAACAAATTGTATGGCTTGGTTCTCTTTGTCAGCAACGTTGTGTGTGTTCACAAAAACAACGATGTTTTTCCTTGTTTCCTAGATAATTATGTATGGAATATGTTTTTCATTATGTTATATTCAAGGAGAGGAAGATCGGGTTGTGATTCATCACTTTATCACAAGAATGGAAAAACACGATGTGGTCATTTGGGTTGTAATCTCTTGTTTTGCTTCTTGTGAATGGGTTTTATGACAACATCTTTTCATTTATGTAATCTATTTCATGCCAATGTATTTTAGTGAAGAGTAAAATGTTCATTCGTTTAGTAGTTTTCTAGATTTCTTGTGATTCATTAAGTTTAAAATTGTTGGTTTGATAAAAGTTGTAAAACTTACATGTGCTGACATGGTCTTCACGAAAATTTTGTGCGTGACTCGAGTACCTTTAATTTGTGAATTGATTTAGACACTAGTGAACAGAGATTACTACTTTGTTCTAGTGGCTACCACACCATCACGAGAGGTCTCAAATCAGCATGAGACATAATAACACTTCTAAAATCAAGGTTTTTGCTTTAATAGGTATCACCATAGTATTGAGGACGAACAAAAAAGTGGTGGTTACCTTGCAGAAAAGGTTGGGTTCTCTTAAGCATTTGTGTTTAGTCTATTTTAAATTTTATATACATTAGAAAATGAGCTAATGAAAATTCACACATTAAATAGGCTTGAAGAAGACGGTGATGAAGACGATTCCATGACGGATTAGAGAACTTCATGATAGTAAAATGAATTGGTATCATGGTTGTTGAGGAATTATTTGGTATTTCCTTATATATATTTTTAATGTTTTTATTATGAGAGACATTTGGATGATACAATGGTGAATCCTTTGTTTTTTTGATGCATGTGAGGATTTAAATATTTTTGATGCAATTCTGTTTTTAGTAAGGTGACTCATTGACATGGTTCTTTGTTGATAGGGTGCGTACTAGATTATTTGTAAAATTCAATACGATTCAGAATTTTATTCTAAAAACATCCTTTTAAGTTTTGAGGCAATATTAGTGAAAAACCTGTGCTTAATCTAAGGGGAATTTTCAATCTTAAAAATATTAAAAACTATCTTTGTAAATTTTTTCAAATCATTTTACAGATGTAACCAACAAAAAAACATCTATTCGATCTTATTTATAATGATGTAGTCGCATCATTTTCTTCATTTATTTTTGAGTTTTTTTAGAAGAAATTGATGAATGCGCATTAGGAGGGACGACCACAGAGCAAGTTTTCATCTCCTTTTGACCCACTTGAATCGCGCATAAAAAGCGTTTGATTTTTATTTGAGTGTTATTTCATTTCTTTCATACATTTTGTGGGCTGTCACCGATCTCTTGAAGCTTTGTTGGTTTTTGAACTCATGTTCGTGTCTGGTGTTGAGCGACCTTTCAGTTTTACTCCACACCTACGAAAGGTTGTCACAAGTTTACATGAAAAAATGAGTCATTCGGTTTTCTCAGATCTGTGTGTGTCGTTTACAGCACAAGCTGGTGCAGCAGGGTCAAGTGCTATGACGGTGTTAAAAGCCCTCTCCTCTGGTCTCGTTTTGCTCGTGCCCCTTATCGTCTCTTCTTTCCTCCTCATACCGTCCCTTTGCCTCCGTCGTACCCACTGCATACACGACAATCCCTTGCTTGCCTCATTCCCTCACGGCGGTCATCACTGACCGCCGCCAATTCTCGCGAGCCGGTTGCACCCGTTGTCGTCCCTCAACAACGAACTTTTGTCAGAAAAATGTTTTTGATTTCTGAGAGACGTGGTAACTGGATGCAACACCCGATCGTCCGGACCGCTCCTCCCGCTCCTCTTGAATTTCCCCACCTCTCCTCCCCTACTCTTCCACCTCACCCACCTCTCTCTCTCTCTCTCTCTCTCTCTCTCTCTCTCTGTGTGTGTGTGTGTGTGTGTGTGTGTGTGTGAATGTGTCCGAGGTTGAAGCTGAAAGTTTGAGGTTGACACTGATGGTGAAGCTGAGGCTGGCTGTTGGACTCATGCGAGGTGTGGGGTGAGGTCGGTGT
>SZWC01011494.1:58580-70971 GCA_023375785.1 Penium margaritaceum | reverse complement strand
GAGGGGTACTTTTGCTGTGTGAGAGGGTAGGTGGTAGCATGTTTGAGTGTGGCCTACAGTTGGATTTCGTCCATTGTTTTGTTGGTTCCAGGCTTGTTTTCTGTTGGTCGATGTGTTTGAAAAGCGGGCGCTGGTTGCGTCTGTGTGGTCACATCTCATGTCTGCTGCCGTTCCCCGGTGGTTGGCTGCTTCTGCTGCTTCTGCTGCAGACGTGGACGGCATGCCGTTCGTAGGCGAGGAGGAGGAGGAGGAGGACTTTGTGCCGTGCCCATGCTCGCGCACCACCATGCCCAGCGCGTCGGAGTTCCGTGCGTGGGCCAACGCCTTCTCATGGAAAGGTGGGTGGAGCCGTGCGGCGCGTGTGTGAATGTGTCGGAGGTTGAAGCTGAAGCTGAAAGTTTGAGGTTGAGAGACTGATGCTGAAGCTGAGGCTGGCTGTTGGACTCGTGCGAGGTGTGGGGTGAGGCCGGCTGCTCTGTGTGTGTGCGTGCGTGGTTGTTTGGTGGGGAAGCAGTTTGGTTGGGGTATTCTAGTGTGGGGGAAAGCCTTTGTGTGCCTGACCTTGTGCCTTTCTCTCTCTGGATCCTCGTGGGTGAGCTGAGGGGAGGGTCCACAGTTCGTGGGGAGGGTTGGGGGGGTGGGGGGGGGGGGGGGGGGGGGGGGGGGGGGGGTAGGGGACACACTGTCCTTGCATGATAGACACGTCACCATTGGGAACCGGTGGGCATTCAGGAGAGAAGATTGCTACAGTTTGCCAATTTTCCATTTCTGTCCGCGCTTCGCTTTGCCATGCCTGTGCATCGGCTGCCCCTGCTGTGTCCATCCGCGACATGGCTTCACGTGTTGTCTCATTGTCCCACCCCCTTTCCTCCTCTCTGTCCCTTTGCAGAATTGGAGCACTCGTGCCGCAAGCTGGATGAAGCTAACCTCAAGATCACGGAAGTCGACCTAACGGGCGTCGAAGAAGATGACGACGACGGCAACGAAAACTCGATGCAGCTCAAGTTTGAAGTTGAGCTGCCGGCGGCAGCCGCCACCACTGCAGCAGCACCTGGAGGAGCGACCTCGGGCCCCTTGGCCCCCATGCCCCTGCACATGACCCAGTCGTCTTCCTCCGGCTATGAGCCGGGGTCTGCGCACTCTTCTTCCGCCTTGCTGCCCCGCGGTGGCTCGCCCAGCTGGGGCTCTCCCAGCTCTACTGGAACCTCCAGCCCAGCCACAGCAAACAGCAGCAGCCGCTTGCGTGGCGCAGTAACCTTCCCGCCGCAGCAGCTGGGGCTGGAAGCTTCCAGGTTCCGTGGGGAGAGCACATGGTCGGCTGGCAAGGAGAGCGAGGGCCACGGCCTCGGCCTTGGCGGCAGCAGCAGCAGCAGCGGCAGCAGTGGCGGCAGTGGTGGCAGCAGCAGCAGCATGAAGATGCACAAGGTTGTGGTCTTGCCATCACAGACCAAGGACCATCAGCCAACGCAGCCTGCCTCAGTGGCTGCTGTACCAGCAGCCTCTGTGGACGAATCGGACTCAGCCAAGCTGCTGCAACGGGAGCAGCAGGCCGCGGAGAAGCAGCTCCAGCAAAGCGCCTCTGTCGATGGCGGCCCGGCAAACAGCGCCACGGTCGCCGCTGCTCAGCCCCTCTCGCCCGCTGCTGCGTCGGCCATCGGACGCTCACGCTCTCGAATGTTCCGGCAGATGGTCTCTGCCATGAAGACGAGGTGCGGCGAGCTGTTTGTGTCCCGAAGGAGGATGCCCGGCGTTCCCGCCTGAAAGAGTGTATGAGCAGAGCAGCCCGCCTGCCGAGGCAACGCTGTCGAGGCCAGCCACGAGCGTCACATCCCATCCACGTCGCCGGAGCAAACGTCTCCCGCCCGAGTTCTACCATAGGGAGGATGGCAGGCGTCTCAGCCATCCGCGTCACCCATGTTCCACTGCAGCAACGAAGCTGGCTGCCCGGTGGCCATTGGATCCACTGCACAGACGCGAGGCTGTGCCAAAGCTGAAGCAGTCCGGTGCAGACTCGCTTGAGGATGGCGAGCTTTTCTCCTTTTTCCATTCGTGCATGTTTTCAAGCAATTTCCTCGACGAGACGCCACAGCCCAGCTCTGTCCCTCTGGCACCTCCTTGCGATGGCTTTGGGGCCATGACAACGTGCGCTAACAGTGCGTGTCGCTGCGGACCCTCCTCGTTCAACAGACCGTCTCAGACCAACCCAACTCTCCACCACCATCATGGCACCACGCTTTGGAAGGGGCAGACAGAAACTCTATCCAAACCTTCACAAAAAGCCGTTGCATGTTTCCCTTGCATGAGCGAGTGACTCGCTAGCTCAAGGCCTTTTTTCTGGACACGCCTTACGCTCTGACGGATGATGAGTGCAAAAAGCATGCCTGCTGGTGCTTGGTCTGGTCCTTGGCGAGGTTCCCTTTGTCCTTCCGACCTCCTCATGCTCGTCTTACCTGCAGGTGCACAACTGACAGCCTGTGCCAAGGCTAAGTGTTTCACCTGCAGGGGCGAATGTACCTTGCCTTGGAGTGAGTGGTAAATAGTGTCAGAAAGCCCTTTTGTCTGTGTACCATAGCAATTGAGATGCATAAGAGACCCTGTAAACTTTGATTCCTTGCCCTTCTGTCCATGCATGCTCCTTCATTCTATCTGCATTGTCCATGGCTTGCATGATTTTTTTTTCTAGCTTGTTCCCTGAGCATGTAGGATAATGGCTGCAAGATCAAGCAGGAGACTGCCCAGCAACAGACTGCTCTGTGTATATCTGCGCCCAAGTGGGAAGACCGAATGAAAACTTTTGCGGTGCATCAAAAGTGTAGGCAGCCAAAGATGAGCTAGAGTGCAAGAATCATACACACACGCACGCACACGCACTCGCACACCCGAACATACACGCACACACACACGCACGCACACGCAAATGCACACGCACTCGCACACCCGAACATACACACACACACACACACACACACACACACACACACGCACGCACGCACGCACGCACGCCCGCACGCACGCACGCACGCACGCACGCCCGCACGCACGCACGCACGCACGCACGCGCGCACGCACGCGCGCGCGCCCGCGCGCACGCACGCACGCACGCCCGCACGCACGCACGCACGCACGCACGCGCGCACGCACGCGCGCGCGCCCGCGCGCACGCACGCACGCACGCCCGCACGCACGCACGCACGCACGCACGCGCGCACGCACGCGCGCGCGCCCGCGCGCACGCACGCACGCACGCCCGCACGCACGCACGCACGCACGCACGCGCGCACGCACGCGCGCGCGCCCGCGCGCACGCACGCACGCACGCCCGCACGCACGCACGCACGCACGCACGCGCGCACGCACGCGCGCGCGCCCGCGCGCACGCACGCACGCACGCCCGCACGCACGCACGCACGCACGCACGCGCGCACGCACGCGCGCGCGCCCGCGCGCACGCACGCACGCACGCCCGCACGCACGCACGCACGCACGCACGCGCGCACGCACGCGCGCGCGCCCGCGCGCACGCACGCACGCACGCCCGCACGCACGCACGCACGCACGCACGCGCGCACGCACGCGCGCGCGCCCGCGCGCACGCACGCACGCACGCCCGCACGCACGCACGCACGCACGCACGCGCGCACGCACGCGCGCGCGCCCGCGCGCACGCACGCACGCACGCCCGCACGCACGCACGCACGCACGCACGCGCGCACGCACGCGCGCGCGCCCGCGCGCACGCACGCACGCACGCCCGCACGCACGCACGCACGCACGCACGCGCGCACGCACGCGCGCGCGCCCGCGCGCACGCACGCACGCACGCCCGCACGCACGCACGCACGCACGCACGCGCGCACGCACGCGCGCGCGCCCGCGCGCACGCACGCACGCACGCCCGCACGCACGCACGCACGCACGCACGCGCGCACGCACGCGCGCGCGCCCGCGCGCACGCACGCACGCACGCCCGCACGCACGCACGCACGCACGCACGCGCGCACGCACGCGCGCGCGCCCGCGCGCACGCACGCACGCACGCCCGCACGCACGCACGCACGCACGCACGCGCGCACGCACGCGCGCGCGCCCGCGCGCACGCACGCACGCACGCCCGCACGCACGCACGCACGCACGCACGCGCGCACGCACGCGCGCGCGCCCGCGCGCACGCACGCACGCACGCCCGCACGCACGCACGCACGCACGCACACACACACACACACACGCACACACCCACTGTAGGTAGGGGAGAACAGAATAGCGAGGGTGCAAAGCAAGTAGGTGGGAACCCTCAAGAGTGTCAAGACACCATAAGTTGCAGATGCGATGGTGGGGTTTTTGCGAAGCACAAAGTCAGTCACAACGAACAAAACTGTACCCCGACGGGGTGCGTGGCACGTGAAGCGAGCGAGCGAGCGGCGAGCTCGCTCTCGGTCTAAGCTCCACCCTTGGCCACGTCGAGGTCGAACCATGCCCCCCCCCCCCTTTTAAATATCTTGTGCGCACATGACATGCAATAAATCAGTAACGGTTACATAACCCGGGTGTTCTTGCAACTGGCACAAAGTCTGCATGTGACCAGAAAGGAAAGGCTATGTTGTGCGGCCGATATTCCCACGGCCATTGGCCACGGCTTGGTTACAGTGGGCGTGCCGGCGGCAATACCTTGCCTCCCTCAGTCACCTGCATCAGTGATGTGTGAGATGTGCAACGAGGCCAGAGGTCACTACACGTCTGTGATGCAGAAACCAACACTCCCCCATGACCCACAGCCGACGTACCACACACACTCACACAGGCGACACAAGGTGTGACAAGCATGACTGTACACATGTACACACGTTCACGGAGACTCAACCAGGCACATCACGGGCGCACAACAACCCAACAGGATGGACTGCAGCCTTGAAGACGTTGCTGCTGAGTGCCTTCGTGAGGAAGTCGGCTCTCTGTTGTCGCGTGTCCACCCAAATGATCTGGACATCACTTCTAGCCACTCTCACACACAAAAATATGCTCCACATTGATGTGCTTAGTGCGTGTGTGATGCATGCCGTCGTGCTCAGCAATGACTTTGGTGCTTTGATTGTCGCAACGCAGAGTAATGCAGCGAATGGGAACGCACAGCTGCTGCAAGAGGCGGCAAAGCCAGATGCTCTCACATGTGCCAGCACCAAGAGCAACATACTCAGCCTCACTAAAGATACGAGCGACACATCCCTATTTGCCACTCTTCTACAACATAGCAGTCCCCCCACTAGGAAGATGTAACCAGTGCGGCTACGAGCGTCGGCGTCATGTGCCCAATTGCTGTCTGTGTACCTGTCGACTACGACTGAGGGCTGTGCACAATAGCACAGGCCAGTGCGAGCAGTAGAGAGTGCATACCTGATGACGCGCAGGGCGGCCTCCAAATGTCGTGCTCTCGGGCACTGTGAGAACTATGCCAGGAAGTTGACGGCGCAGGCAACGTCTGCTCTGGTCATCGTCGCCAGGTACATGAGGGAGCCGTTCACACGAAGGTAATCTGTCACATCGATTGGCTCTCCCAGTTTTGACACATCCAATGTCTTCAGCAACCTTTGTCCAGCTGGAGTCATCGGAGTCGACGCTATGGGCACTGTCTTGATAAGCAAGGAGAAGTGCTCCCCCAGACTACGGACGTAGGCAGCCTGGTGGACATGGATAACGCGACGAGTGCGGTCGCGCTCAAGCTCCATGCCCAGAAAGACACAAGCTGGTCCCAGGTCCTTCATCTTGTAGGTTGGCTGGAGGAGTGACTTCACCGCTTTCACAGCCCCCTGGCTGGGTGACTTGATCAGGAGGTCATCCACATACACAAGGACAACCACAAAGGGAGCTGAAGGTGGGGTGACAAAAAGAGAGGGATCCACTGTACTCCGTTGGTAACCACCCTTCTCAAGTGTGGAGGTGATCTCTTGGTTCCAACACCGAGGCGACTGCTTCAGGCCATAGAGAGCCTTCCATAGATGCCAGACTCTGCTGGTGCCATCAGAGAACCCAGGGGGCTGAACCATGTAGATCTCCTTGTCTAAGTGCCCATGGAGGAAGGCGTTGTTAACATCCATCTGCTCCAACTCCCAGTCGTGCTGGGCGACAAGACTCAGTAGGGTGCGAGCAATGGCGTAGCGACCAACTGGCGTGAATGTCACATCAAAGTCAATGCCCGGAACCTGGGAAAATCCCTTCGCTGTGAGGCGAGCCTTGTACTTTTCCAATGTTCCGTCGGGCTTGTACTTGCGCCTGCAGACCCAGCACCCATCAATGGCCTTGCGCCCTGGGGGCATGTTAACTAGCTCGTAAACGCCATGGTCGTTTAAGGCCTTCAGTTCATCGTGCATCACTGCTTTCCACTGCTGTGCATCAGGGGCCGAGCGTGCCTGACGAGCGGTAGACGACTCTAGGGACAGGGACACAGAGCCGGTAGCGGCATGACACTCAGCGACGGTCTTAGTGGCCGCTACAGTCACCGCCCGAATGTGCTCGGAGATGAGCAACGCGTAGTCCAGTGCAGAAATGGGATGGACAACACTAGTGGCTAGACCAAATGCATCCATGCCTGTAGGCACGACGGGAGAGTGTGCAGGTGCGACAGGGGACTAAGCAGGCATGACCGGAGACTAGATGGTCTGGGATCACGATGGAAGACCAGACGGTGTAGTGGCGCTAGAGGTGCGATGCGGAAGCGCACGCAGACGCCCGCCGCGGACGAAAGGTGAGACTGGGGCAGGCCGAGTGGGCTCTGAGGACACAGAGGAGTCCAGTGCCGCCTAGTTGGGTGATATAGCAGGGACATCAAGACAGAAGGATGGGGAGCCGACGGGGCTGACGGAGGGCGGCAAAGACGTAGAGGCGGACGAGGACGTGACCAGCGAGGTTGGTGGCCCGGAAGAGCTAGACGACGAAGATGAGGGTGAGCCAGGTGGGGGCGGCACGCCGGACGACGGGAGCTGAGGGTGTAGCCGGGAGAGTCGTGGCAGGAGGAACTACAGGCATGATAGGACTGACAGGACCGACTTCCTCCCCCGGCCAAGAGAGTGACAGGAGGGAGGCAGCGGACGAAAGGTGACCAAGGTCACACAGGAAGGCCGACTCGAAGAAAAGCGCATCACGAGATTCAATGAAGGGTTTGACAGATGGGGTCCCAGAAGCACCAAGCCTTGGACTGGGCCAAGACACCCAAGAATAGACACATAAGACCGCGCGAGGATAGTTTGCCATCGCGCAAGTCATCAGGCAGCCAGACTGAGGCAACACATCCCCAGACGTTGGCATGCTGAAGGTCAGCTCAAGTGCCGGACCAACGCTCAACAGTGGTGACAGAACGAGGAAGGGGTCCATGTGGAACGCGGTTCAAGACCCAAGTCATGTAGCTCATGGCCTCAACGGCAAAGAGCGAGGGAAGACCAGACTCAGACAAGAGAGTCCTCACACTGTTAGCGAGGGTACGGTTCCAACGCTCAGAGACGCCATTCTGCTGGGGTGTGTAAGGATCGGAAGTCTCCAGATACATCACTTTGGATGCAAGAAAACGGGCGGTGGGTCCAAGGAACTCACCGCCGCGGTCATTTCAAAAGACACTTAGTAAGCGCTGGCAGGCGTGCTCAGCCTGAGCAAGCCAAGTGCCCACTGTGGGACAGACGTCACTCTTGTGCCGAAGAGCAAAGACCGAACGAAAGCGAGAAAAGTCATCCGTGAGGCACAAGACATAGCGACCGACATCACCAAGAAGATCATGGGGAAGGGGATCCATGATGTCGGCATGCACACGATCAAGAGGAAAACAGGATCGGGATTCAAAGTCAGAGAAGGGAGAGCGATGCATTTTGCCTTGAGCACAATCAAGGTAGTCAGAGGAACAGGGAGCACGAAAAGTGGAAGGGGCGAGTCCCGAAGCAGGCTGGAGGCATACTAGAGATAGCGTTAGTGTGAACATGCGCGAGATGGGGATGTAGCCGCTGAAAAAGAGAAGGAGAGAAAGAGGGGGCAGCATGAGCAAGGACGGTGCCAACCGAGAGACAAGAAGGGTAGAAGAGGGGAACACGGTAGAGTTTTTCACATTTCACACCACGCAGGACAACACGACCAGAACTGTGAAGACGCATTGTGCCAACACTGCGACTAGCCGCGAAGTCCATGTGTTGATCGTCCAAGGAGGACACCGTCAGCAGGCTGAGCTCCAAAGAAGGGACATACAGCACGCCGGGAAGGTATACAACGGCACTAGGACCAACAAAACAAATGACGCCAACACCTTGGACAGGGAGTAAGTGACCGGACCCAGAGCGGACAAAGCGGACATCACCAGCGGGGCCGAGGTAGACAAACGAGGAACGGGCAGACGTCATGTGGTGGGTGGCCCCGAATCCAAGATCCGGAAGCCACCCGACGCACGAGCAGGGAGAAGGATGCTACACATTGTCACAGTGCTGACAGGATAAGGAGAGGACGCACAGGCAGCAAGACAGCGCGGGAGAAGGACTAACTGCCAATGCTCAATCCATGGAACAAAGGGAGACAACGACCCAGGAACATGACACGACGGTGGACCATGAAGGACAAAATCAGTCTGTCATGTAGGAGCACTAGCCAACGGAGCAACACCCTCACCTCCCTGATCGCGAAGGCGAAGGAGCTAAAGTAGAGACTGCTCCAGCTGTCGCTCGTTGTCACCCGCGACAGACGTCGACGACGCCCGGGTCGCAGCACCGGTGGGAGGAGGGAGCCACAATGGGGCGGTGCAGCTGGACGAGGGTAGAGCAACATAGGGTGGAGCACCGTAAGGGAGCAGCCAGTTCCAAGGATAAGGGACCACGGGAGGTTGTGAGGGAACCCCAGTGGTGGCATAGGTGTGAGCGGAGGACTGAGGCGCTGACGATGAGGAGGGCGAGCTGGATGAGGACACGGCTGCTGCATAGGTACCAGCAGTCCAAGCCCAATAGGCACGCATCGCACGAGCAAGACAAAGGTCGTTACGAGGAGGGGGCCATGCACACGCCGAGTGGTCAAGAGAGCCGCAGTTCCAGCAGATCACAGCTCCCGGGACACGTGAAGTGGAGGCCGTCACTTTCTCCTTGTCCTTCCAGCCCCCCCGACCCCTGCTGCAACCACGACCGCGACCCTGCGAGGCAAGAGCAGTAGTGGTGGAGCTGATCAAAGAGGAGGAAGAGGAGGACGATGAGGAGGCAGTCGAGGGAGCCGCAGTAGTGGCCAGCGCTGTAACGCCGGTGAAAACGGAGCGATGGAGCCGCTTGTTCTGAAGGCTGGTCCACCACGCAGCAAGGCGCTCCATGGTAAATTCCCAGAGGGCACCAACAGCCGGAGGCGACCGCGTAGGGACATGCTGGGAGGCAAGGCGCTGAAGCTCGTCGGCTTTGACGTTGCAAAGAAGGTTGGAGAGCCCAGGGATGAGCCCGTTGACCATGGTGAGGACAGCGGACAGTTGCCCAGGGGTAGCACCATCGAGCTCACGAAGGAGCATGAGGCCTCGAGCCCAGTAGGCATCGGCGGTCTCGTCAGCACGCATCAGCAGCGTGTAAGACTACACAGTGAGAGCAGTCTGTGCAGCCTGACCAGTGATGGTAGCGCGGCGGCGCAGCATAGCATAGGCGCCCACAGGATCGGCATTGCGACCAGTAGCGGGATCGGCGTTGAAGGTGCCAACGTCGTCCACAAGGTGCTCAATTGCGGCGGGAATAAGGGTGCGAACACCACGAGCAGCTTCAGCAGGAGCAGGGACAAAAGGTGGGTTAGCTGCGGGGTCAGGGGGGAAGTAGTACTCCCAGAGACGCTCACCCTGAGCCTAGGCGCTGAATCACACCTCCCAGGATGAGAATACAAGACCTGGGGAGAGGACAGGAGGCTGTGAGAAAAAGTCATGGTGGTGTGGTGCAGGAGTAGGGGTGTTGGCAGCATGGACAGCAGATGGATTACTGCCGGCAGCAGGCGTGGAAAAGGCACTGGAGTTGGCAGCAGCAGTGGAGGCAGTGGCAGCAGTGCCAGATGCGACAGGCAGTTTTTTGAGAACAATAGCGGCAACCTCATTAGCAAAGGCAGCACGGTTGTCGTCTGCAAGCTTGAGGCGATCCTCAGCCTCACGTTGTGCCTCAAACGGGCGGTTGAGTTGATGCTGCAAGTCTGTAATAACTGACTTGTCGTCACCTGGCATGGTGACGATCGAGCGGCTCTGCCAAAAACATTCGGCAGAGTTTTCCCAACCCCAGTGGGCGTGAGAAAACTGGAGGGTGTCATACGCACGTGTATAGGGTGCTGCAGGACAATTCCCAACACCAGCTCGAGTAGGATGAGAGCAGACAATAGAGGACAACACAGCAGGCATGAAGCAGTACTCAAGGAGAGGGTGGCACATGAGGCGGGCGGATGAAAGCAAGTAGGAGAGGAATGGACGCTGCAGTTGTAGCAGAGAGAACAGAGACAGTGGACATTGCTGGCATCTCTAGAGCAAGACCACCAGCAACTAGTGCGACCACTGTCGTGGCTAAAACAGCAGTAAGAGAGAATGCAGCAGTGACCACACTAACAGCTGGGGACGTCACTGGTGTAGAGGCTACAACTGCTGCGGCTGTAGACGTGCGAATGGCTACTGCTGCGGAAGCTGCAGCAGTGGCAACGACCGTTGTAATGGAGGCGATTGCTGATGCGGGGGCGGAGACCTGTGTGCAGATGTCAGCAGCTGCTGCAGCAATGGGCCCGATGATGACTGCAGCCTCGGTGTAGGCCTTGGTAGCACAGCCCGCTGAGGTAGCTGCAGGGGCACGGGATGCGCGTGCTGTGGCGGCAAAGGTGGCGGCTGATGCAGCTACGGCCTCTATGAAAGACAAGGCCACGCTAGCGACTGAAACTGAGACTGAAACAACGTGTCGTGTGATGGAGGCAAGGAAGTCTGCATCCACCCCAGCAACGTCACTTCCTCCCGAGGTGTCCTGAATGGGGAGGGAGCTTCGCTTACTGGATGATGCCGAGAACGGGGCGAGCGCTCGGACGTCGGAGACCGCTCCGCCGCCCCCGGACGACGTCACATACGGCAGCCCGCACCACGGCCCTTGTAGTAGGAGGCGGATGTGGCAGCCGCTGCCTCGTTCTGCGCCAGCGTGGCAGCTGCAGCCACCGAAATGGCGAAGGCGTGATGCCCGAATGCTACACCCGCATAGGCCGCTAGTGCTGGACAGTTGGTGCAGTACCCATGAGCACAGCTGCCAGGAGAAGGCCAAGGCAGCACCTGGGCGCGTGGTGGGGCTGCCGTGTGAGCTGCTGTATCTGCCGGAGGTGGCGGACTACGAGAAGGCAGAGACGGCAATGGGAAAGGCCACGACTTCCGCCACTCAAGACGTGAGTGTGGAAGCTGTTGGTGCTGCGGGTGCAGCACCTCCCCACAAGAGTGTGGAGTGAGGGTGTGGGTGCTGGGAGCAAAGCCGCCAAAATATCTTGCCCACGGTAATGCCGTGGCTGTGGTTGCCCTAAGAGCGGATGAGCCGCAAGAAGAGGTGCGGTGGATGGCCAGAGGGCAGCAAGAGGAGCCGGTGCCGCGGCCAAGACTGCTGCAGCAATGGAGGTGTCAATGGACGGTCGTCCAAGACGGCGGATGGCTTTCTAAGGGCTCGGACGGCTGGCCAAGACGGCCGCGTTGCTCCACGCCGAGGGATAGGTGTGTCGTTCACAATGCGACAGGGGCGGAAGCGGCAATGGCGGCGGGAGCGAAGACTTAGGCGATGGCGATGGTGCGATGGCCCACTTGCCTGGATCGAGTGTTTAAGACAAACGCGACATGCACGCTCGCTACTTGCTCTGATACCAGTAGGTACGGGAGAACAGAGTAGTGAGGGTGCAAAGCAAGTAGGAGGGAACCCTCAATAGTGGCAAGACGCCATAGGTTGCAGATGCGACGGTGGGGTTTTTGTGAAGCACAAAAGTCAGTCACAACGAACAGAACGGTAACCCAATGGGGTGCATGGCACGTGAAGCGAGCGAGCAAGCGGCGAGCTCACTCTCGCTCTAAGTTCCATCCTCGGACACGTCGAGGTCGAACCATGCTCCCCCCCACCAAATATCTTGTGCGCACATGGCATGCAATAAATTAGTAACGGGTACAGAATCCGGGTGTTCTCGCAACTAGCACAAAGTCTGCATGTGACCAGAAAGAAACGGCCATGTTGTACGGCCGATATTCCCATGGCCATTGGCCACCGCTTGGTGACAGTGGGCGTGCCAGCCGCAGTACCTCGCCTCCCTCAGTCACCTACGTCAGTGATGTGTGAGATGTGCAACGAGGCCGGAGGTCACTACACGTCTGTGACGCAGAAACCAACACCCATACCCCCACACACAACGAATACACACACACACACACACA
>SZWC01011494.1:35015-46462 GCA_023375785.1 Penium margaritaceum | reverse complement strand
CACACACACACACACACACACACACACACACACACACACACACACACACACGCACGCACACACACATGTATGCATGCACACACGCAGTACACACGCACGCACGCACACACGTATGCATGCACACACATACGCACGCACGCACGTACGCACAAATGCACGCACACATGCACACACACACACACGCACAAAGATATGCGCACACGATGTGCGCACGGCGTGGCCCCTTCCGCCTCCATGGCAAAAGCCGAGGTGGCGTCGGTAGCGGTTGCATCCGCTACAACACCAGCGTCAGCAGCGACTTCTGTAGCACCGGCACCAGCGCCTGCCGTATCAGCAGCGGTAGCAGCAGCCACGGTGGCATCGAGTGTTGGAAAAATACCAGGTAACCGCGCATGTTGAGCAGGAAGAGGCAGCACACGGTGCATGGCGTTGGAACGCGTCGGGCGTGCAGCAACTCGCGTTGCACTTGCAGCTGCGACAGGTCCAGGACGGGTTGGTGTGGGTAAGGGCAAAACACAGTTGAACTGCACACTGAGAACATAAAACTACACATCAGTATGGGCAAAGCGCCTGGTGGCCAGCGACCGACGGTGGTGACGGAGGGCGACAGGCGTGATTTCCACACATTTCTGGTGGGTACAAGCAATTCAGGTGCGAAACTACATCTAATTAAAGCGCACAGGGGATCATTGAACTATAGTTCGGACAGGGTGAAGGAATGTGGAATTGTCGAAAAAATAATCTATTTTCTCTAAGTTATCTTTAAAGAACGTTTTGGAATTCACACGCCATATTGTACGCAACCAAGTCCAACAAGACAAGATCAACCAACCACGGCCGAGTGTGCCACAATCACGCATGACAGCTCAGTAGGTGTGGATATCAGAATGACAAAGGCGGCGCATTGTGGATTATAGGCAGGTCACAACTATACATTTTCTTACTGAATGAAAGAATGACAAAGACTGGGTAGCTCAGCAACCAGACAAAGTTGGCGATGATCCCGATCCCCTTCATTTAAGAATCACTGAGGAGGATATTTGTTTGAATTCTTTTTCCAGAATATAAAATAGGAGCTGAGGAAGTGCGGATGGTAAGGTGTTGCTATGTATTATTGGAGGAGGTCATTCGTTTATGGTCACACTCATCATTCCTTTTCTCTTAGGTTGCGTAAGCTTGGTAACAAGAAAACAGTTAAAATTTCTTTCCACAAATAGCCAAACCCTTGCCCGTCCCATGACGGTGTTTTAGCAAACCCTTATATCATTTTCTCTGACATGAACCATTTAGAACAAGAGATATTGAAGTATAGATTCTCCTCCCTCCAAGTTGTGGCCCTGTATGAAGTTTAGCTGAACTCTATCCTTTGTTTTTGAACTATATAGAACACATACCCTTCAAATTCAAGGTACATATTACATGTCTACATTTTTTAAAATCTCTAACCGAACAAAATTATTGTGATAAGTCTGGCTTACTCAAAGATGGTGAGTAAGAAAAAAATATTCCTTAGTCTCATGTTTCGGCGGGAGGGTGCACAAGCCGTGCACCCTCCTGTCGGTATTAGATTCATTTATGGATTTTTGTACACCAACTAGTGCCGTGTTCCATAACTTGATTTTGTACTGGGAGGCATGGAACCTTCTCTAGCTGGCCAAAAAAAGTACCAAGCGCTTTGATAGAAAATGCATCTACGTGCGAACGGTTTGAGCGCGTCCGTCGCAATCGGCCGGCCATGACAAGATTGGCTGGCTGCATCACGGCCAGCCTACAACGACATGGTTGGCCGGCCGGTGACACGGCTGGTTGTTCTTGGCGACAGAAGTGAAAATTTTCAGATTACATTTCTTTGATCTTTGATCGTTGGTTGTCAGGAAACGTTCATCATCGTCATCGAAATAAAGTCCAGTGAAGAATTGATAAAAACAAAACTCAGAAATTGTAACGATACAACCTGCATTTAGTTAAGGATTACATCGATAATGCATGGAGATATTTGATGGAGAGGCTAGTTTAGAACGTCTCCACGACAATATACAAGCCTGAAACACCTTTGATAGATTTTTTCTTCACAAAGCCTAAAGTTGGTCAGAAATGATCGTCCCGTTCCTGCCACATCATTAACAGTTGATACAATGTACGAAGAAAAGGGTTGGGGTTCACGGCATAGACCTCTCATGTCACTTACGAAAGACAACCCAAATTCAAGCTGAAAAGTACGATGTGTATCCCACATTGTTTTTTGGCCCCTGGTTGTAACCAGTATCCCACATGATTATAAAATAAGAGAAGTGAGATATGGGCATATCATGAGGCAAGGAAATGTTCCAACCAATATGAGGTTGGCATGGCAAGCATAACTCAATTGTCACAACTTGAGTTATGGTCCATGAAAAAGTAAGTTTACTACTCGTCCTTCATTTCATTTTAAAAACAATACGTGCTCGTAAGACGACGTTTTCACGGAGTAAGGATGAACTATTTTTTTGTCAAAGTGAGTGAATGTAGAAAGCACAAATGGAAGTCAGTGCATATGATATGTGATTTTTTTAGAGAAGTAGCCACTACCAAACATCCACATATTATATGGTCTACCATTCATATAATCTACAGGCTGTTTTTTTGTCATACAATCAACTAAAACACAATTATACCCCATTATTTTGTGGATGCATTGTATTTTGGTTGGATTTGGTAGAAACTATGCACATTTTAAAAGATCTTCACACTAAAGGTGTAGTACATAACCTTGTGTACACTTTGCGTGCAACATTAACACCCCCTCTCATCCTCTCTCTCTCTCTCTCTCTCTCTCTCTCTCTCTCTCTCTCTCTCTCTCTCTCTCTCTCTCTCTCTCTCTCTCTCTCTCTCTCTCTCTCTCTCTCTCTCTCTCCTCCTCTGCCTCTACCTCTTGCACTTTCTTTTCATGTTATGAACAGAAAATTCACTCCTTATATTTACCATTTTGCAACATTATCCATTATACTCTTTTTTTTTACTACGTAACCCTGCACACACCTCGTGCAACATTGAATGCTTATTGTAGTTAATTATGAGGGTACAAGCTAAGTGAGTGAGTAGGGAGATGTATTGTGGGGAGATGGCTACATTGGGAGCACAGTGGATGAAGCTCGTGATACTTTGGTGGACCCTGCACCTAGAAAAACAAAGGAGCAATACACCCACAAACAATCCAACCAAATACAATGCAGCCACCAAATAATGGGGTATACACCATGAGCAATACACCCATGCAGCTTGTGACCATGTGTCCACCAACACGACTTAAATAAAGCAAGGAGCAATACACCCACGAACAAAGTGATGCTCGACATTCATATGCTTGGTACGGGAGTGGTGCACACCATCATTATCAACAATGACCTTTACGCTTTGGTTGTTGGAATAGACGAAACAACCCAAAAACTACATTCGTGCCTAAGCAAAGTACAATATAGTCAGCTTCACTTGAGCTTCATGCGACACATCCCTGCCTGCCACTCTTCCAAGAGACCGTTGCCCCTCCAATCAAGAAGATCAAACTTATTATACTTTGTGCATCAATTCATGTGCCGAGTCACTGTCAGTAAAACCATTGATAATGACTGAGGACTACGCTCAAAAGTAACCATGTACTGGCGGTGGAGAGTGTATATCGTACCACACGAAGTGCCACTTCAAGATGACACACTCTTGGACACTAGGAGAACTGGGACAAAGATTTTGATAGAAAATTCCGCATCTGCATGAGTTGTGGTGGCAATGTACGTTAGTGAACCAATAACAAAAAAGAAGTCTGTAACCTCCAGTTTAGATGCGTCAAGTGAATTTAGCATCATATGGCCTGATGGGATCATGGGAGTGGAGGCAGTGAGGACAGCAGAGAGAAGGGATGCAAAGCACTGCCCCAAGCTTCAAACGTTTGTAGCCTGATGGACATGGAGTGTCCAACGTGAGTGATCGCAGTCAAGCTCCATGCACGAGAAGACTCGGGCTACACCAAGGTCTTGACCGACTTTCAAGGGCTCAGGAGACAAGGGGGAGAGACTTGCAGTAGCAAAGAAAGAGGCTACATACCCAGAGACAGAAGTGCCAAGGAAGTGGTGAAATTTTTGTTCCATAAGAGAGTAGCCACAGGCAGTACTGGGATGAACAATCAACAGAGCAGTGAGAGAGGGGACTGTTGTGGTAAGGCCAAAAACAAGTTTCCCAAGCTCCACAGATGTGTGACACAGTGAGGAGCCGCGGGGGCATGCTCCGAGGAGGGAGTGTGATTACTGGGACTGGGTCTATCTTCAGATGAGGTAGACTCTTGAGAGAGAACAACAGACAGCCAACGTTGAGAGGGGAGAGCTTGTAGGTGGCCACCTCTAAAATACGGGGACATGAAAGGCGTGGAATAAGTAAAGGGCATTTTGGAGGGGTGTGCCGGAGGCACGGTCGATGAGGGAGAAGGGACAGCTAGACATGGAGACAGGCCAGATGGAGAAACAGGAGACAAGGCAAGGGAGGAGGCCAAGGCGACAGGCACAACAAAAGAGGAGGAGGAGGCAGAGGATGATGAGTATCATGGAGATGCAGTGGGTTTGAGATTGTCGGCATGAGAAGTGGGGCAGTCCAGCGGGATTCTAGCTGAGATTGTAGCAGACAACACACCCGACATAGGTGGGGCAAAATGAGATAACGAGGCTAGAGAGGACGGAGAAGCAGGACGTGACGAATCGTCCTCAATCACATCCTCTAAGAAGAGAGCATTGAGAAACTTAATCATGTGGCAACAAATGAAATTCCAACTGTGCCAAGCTTTGGAGAAGAAAGAGACTCCAAGAAAGATACAGAGATGACCGTGGGAGGAAAAATTTCCCTCACGATGGTCATCGGACAACCAGACGGAAGCAATAGAGCCCCAGATACGAACAAGTTGGAGATTAGCCTGACGGCCAGTCCAACGTTCAAAAGGTGTGACATGACAAGGGAGAGTACCATTGAGAACAGGGTTCCACATCCAAGGCATGTAGGAAATGTCCTCAAAGGGAAAGAGGGAGGACTGACCAGAGGTAGAGAGAGGGGAGCAGAAACCGTCTGTAAAGGTGTGATTCCAATGTTCCAAGATCCCATCCCATTACTGGAATGTGTAGGGAGAGAAGGGCTGCATAGGAATACAAGGAAGTAAGAAGTGGGACCAAAAAACTCACCAATGTGGTCGTACCAAAACATGCGAATTTGATATTGGCAAGCACGTTCAGCTTAAGGGAGCAAGACTCAAGAATGTCTGTGATATCACCTTTGTGGCACAGGACAAAGATCCAACAGTAGTGAGATAAATGAGTAGTAGTGAGACGTAGCACATAGTTGCCAACTCAGCCAAGAAAGCCCTGAGGAAGAGGGCCCATGACATTGGCATGCACCACATCAAGAGGATGGGTGGTCACGGACTCTGTTGTCCTCCTCTCTTGAGCTGATACTCTTAAGCGCAATCACGAAAGTCAGATGAGCAGGGTAGAGGAAATTTGTCAGAGTCAAGACCAGTTGCAGGCTCGGTGTGAAGGAGACGAGCAATGGCTGCAGTGTGAATGTGACAAAGACAACAATACAAGAGACTTATGTAGTTAGGGGACAAACAGGGAGCAACGTGGAATAGAGTAGGAGTAGTGCACGAGGAGGGAAGAGACAGAGGAGCGTGAAGGAGGCGATCAAAACGAATTCCACGGAGAAAAAACCGGCCAGAGCAACGAATCGAAACTGGACCAACACCGTGGCTGGATGCAAAGTCCATGCCCTGATTGTTAAGGGTGGTCATGGAAAGCAAGCTGACCTCCAAATGAGGCAGGTACAGAACATCAGGAAGACATAGGTCCTCATTAGGACCAACAAAGGAAACAACACCAATGCCGTAGACAAGGAGAAGCTGCTCAGAGCTAGTGTAAATAAAACGCACAGAGCCAGTTGGGCTGAGAGATATAAAGGAGGAGTGACACGATTTCATGTGGTGAGCGGCCCCTGAATCAATGATCTAGAAACCACCAGACATGGAGTAGAGGGAAGGACAAGACAAAGAGCAATAGTGCCCGATGGTGGAATAAGAGACAAAGAAGGAACACCAAGATGATAGGGAAATGTGTGAGAATCTCAATCCTCAATCCATGGATGATCATCAGGCAAGGATCTGTATACAATTGTGGACGATGCACCCCAAAGGGCTCCATCCAAATAACAGACAAAGGTACGTAACAGGCCTATCACACTCTCTCCTCTGGGGCCAAAGAACTCCGCACGACTGTCGCAGTAAGGAAATTGTGAGACAGGGGGTCCATAATGTCTGCATGCACGAGGTCAAGCCAGTACGTGGTGATGGACTCTGCTGTGTTGAATTGTGAGAAATTCATCTTGCATTGAGCACGTTCGAGACAGTCAGCAGAGCAAAGCAGTGGGAATGTAGCAGAGTCAAGGCCAAGAGCAGGTTGGATGCAAAGCATGCAAGCAATAGCCACAGTATGGATGTGGTAGAGGCGGCTATGCAAGAGACGCATGTGGCCGGAGGGACAAAGAAGGGGGAGTGTGAATCAGAGCAGATGTAGTAGAAGATGAGGGAACGAACAAAGGGATGTGAAACAAGCAAGCACACCAACGCCCAGAAAAATTATACCAATTCCATGCCCTGATCATTGAGTGCGGTCACAAACAGAAGGCGGACCTCCAAGTCAGACACGCACAGAAATTCATGCAAGAACAGGTCCCCACCAGGGCCAACAAAATGAACAACGTGAATTCTCTAGATAGGTAGGAGCTGTCTTGAGCCAGTGTAAACAAAGTGAACTGAGCCAACAGGACCAAAAGAAACAAATTAAGAGTGGCATGGTCTCATGTGGTGGATAGCCCCTGAATCAACAATCCTATAGCAACCTGTCACCCAGGCAAAGGGCAGAACAAGGCAGACAGCAGCCAAAAGGTTGGAAAAGGGAAGAGAAAGGAACACCAAAGCAATGAGGCCATGTCATAGACCGTTATTCCTCTATCCATGGTTGATCATTAGGCACATTCCCCTAAACAGCTTCAGATTATGCATCACAAAGGGCTCTGTCCAAGAAAAATGTATGAGACATACCCATCACACATCCCTGGTCATGGAGATGAATACCATCAGTAAGAAGGTCCTCTATAGAACGCTTTTCCTCATGTTGAGACTCAGAATGATGCTCGTCAGGTTGAGAGACAGGGAAGCTTCCTCCATTACGAGACCAGGTGGGCTCGGTGTAGTGGGTAGGTGGAATGCCCTGAGGTCCCACAGTTCCAGCAGGTGACTTCCACTGGTACTGATTGAGTGTTAGCTGCATTATCCCCACGATTTCTCCCTTTGCCCCTGCCACGCCTCTGGCCACTGCTGGGACCGGCAATTCGTGTGGATTGTGTGCCAACAGTGGAAGCCATAGAGATAGCAGAAGCGGAGGAACTTGTGGAAGTGGTAGCAGTGCGCGATGTGGTCACAGCTGTTTGGCTGTGTGGTGCAAATTCTTACTTTGAATTCTGCTCCACTAGTCTGTGAGACGGGCAGCTGTGAACTCATGCAAGGTACCAATGCTGGGAGGGTAGTTCGGCAGCACAGGCTTAGAGGTAAGACGCTCAAGCTTAGCTGTAGGGACATGCAGGGAAAAGCTCAGGAATCAAGTCCGTCACATTGGAGAGACAAGTGGAAAGCTGGCCTAGTGCTGCTTTTCCCAACCGATGCGGTAGATGCAGGCTGCATGCACAATCTGAATCTGCTGACTCATCTGCGTGCAAGTGCAGTTGGTTGAAATGGGTAGTAAAAACACATTGGGAAGTGTGCACAGTGACCATCTTGTGGCAATGAATGAGGGCATCTGCTTAAATCTCATGCATAGTATCAGGATCGTAAGTTTCAATCAAGTTCAGTGAGGTCATTGGGGCTGGCAAGAATGAGGGCACATGTTGCACGAGCCGCTTCAGCAGCCTTGGGAGATAAAGGGTGAGAAACAGAGGGAGCAAGAGGGGAGTAGTATTCCCACAAGAGCTCACATTGAGCCCATGAGCTGAAGTGTGTTTCCCACTAGGATAAGGAGAATGAAAATGGTGCAGTGAGGTAGCAGGCTTTCAAAGTCCTTCCAGTGTTGCGGTAGCAATGCGCTGGCAGTGGTTGTTTTGACATGCCTAAGGGGTGGCGCTGTAGCAGGGTTTCTGGCATTGGCTAGAGCATTAAAGGAGCCAGAACAGGAGTCAGTGCCTGGAGTACAGATGACAGCACCAATAGGAGGGATAGAGTGCAGGCACTCCATGACAATGTCGGCCACGGCAGTGGCCTTTATTTGCATCATGCTCTCTCTGCAATAGTTTATTGGCACAACAGCAAGCTGCCAGAGCCTAACTCAATGCGGAACTGAATTGCCTCGATAGTGACCTCATAGGCATGATGCATATGCATGCGGAGGATGTGAACGAATGTAGTGTTTGTGTAAGAATGACACTGCATGCAAATAAAGAGGAGAAATGGACAGAGAGATCACATACACATTCTTACCACACTAGCAGCGTGGGAACAGGGAGAAGAGGGACGGCATGACTGCTGCAGCAGAAGATTAAATAACAACAAACCACACCGCCAAGGCCACTAACAGGAAAATGGGGCCATTCGCCGTGGCACCAGCTATATCTGCAGCTGCAAATGCCACATGGACAACAGTGGTAGCATGGTGTGTCAAGGTGTGAGCCTCTCCCCCGGGAATGAGGATGATGACAGCTGTAGAGTCAGGAATGGAGCTAATGGTGCTAGATGTTGCATCAGCTGTTGTGGCAGCTGCAGTGGTTATAAGAGTAGAGGCTGCCTGTAGAGCGACGTCTGCTGTTGCAGCAATAAGAAGGGAGAGGGAGGTGGCTGCCTCAGTGTAGGCTGTTGCAGCACATCAAACACGCATTCCTGTGGGAGCTCTGCTGGCTCTTGTTGTGGCTCTAAGCGTGGCTGAAGTGCTGACAGCGAAGCCAAGAATGGCTCCAGCAAGGCTGTGAGGGTCAACGAGTGAGGGCAGTTCTGGGACACGACCGTGTTCATCTTGGACGGAAGCTGCAATGGCTGGTGCAGGATCTGCTGCGCTGTCTAGGGCGCCCGAGATAATTGTAAAGCCAGTAGCTGCATCCCTGGAGAAGAGTCAAGCAGTTGAGTCAAGCAGTTGCAGTGTATAGGTAACAATCAATTTCATGCTCTCTCACCTCTTCAAAGAGGCGAATGTCCTTGCGCCAGTATTGAGAGGAGCGTATATGAACCCAAAGTGGCTCGCCAGTGTTTTCACGCCGTGGTGAGTTCTAACAGTCATTGGCTAGCTCCCACGCACGTTCTCTCAACACAGTACATGGTGAGTCAATGATGTTGTTGCACGTTTCCTCCAAGGACAGCATGGGGGCCAGCATGCCTGACAGAGGGTAGCAGGATGCTGCTGCTGCATGGAGAGCTGCAGGAAGCAGCGGTATCCAGGAAGGCCGAGATGGCTGAGGGGAAGCGGTAGATGGTTCTATCATATGTTCTATTGTAACTGTGCCATGTTGCTGCAGTAGCGTGAGGGGCCCGAGAGACAGGGTAAGAGCAAGGGCAGATGCTCGTATCGCAGATGCTACTGCGACTATGTGAGAGTGTTGCAATAATGTGAGGGCCTCAAGTGAGGCATTGAGGGGCATAGCAGATGCGGTAGCCAGAGATCCTGCTGTGGTTGTGTGAAGGTTCTACAACAATGTGAGTAGCCCGAGAGTGATGCAAGCCGAGAGGGCCAAGATGGCGGGTGGGAGCGGGCAGATGCTGCTGTTGTAAATGATGTTCCAGCAGAGTGAGTTTTTTGCGTCAGCATGAGGGGGCCCAGGAGAGAGATTTCCAGGAGCTCAACAAGAATGAAGAGGCCGAGAAGGGCTGAGGACCAAGAAGGTTGAGATTTCCAAAAGAAAAAAGCAGGTGCTGCTGCCTCAGATGCTGCCACGGCAATATGAGATTGCTGCAGTTATGCAGAGAAAATCAAGAGCGGGGCTGAGGAGCTAGACGGAGGCAAAGAAGCCGAGAAGGGCTGAGAACTGAGAAGGCTGAGGGCAGCAGGCAGATGCTGCTGCTGCGATAGCGCAAGCTTACTGTTGTGGCATAAGGTTACTGTGGTGATGTGTAGGGGTCAGAGAGCGGGATTGAGGACCTAGAAATTTTGTGTGGATGAGAGTGTAGGAGGGAATGTTTCTCCTAGCTCTAATACCAGTAGTTAATGACGAGGTTACGAGGGAATATGGATGAGAGTGAGCGAGGGAGTGGGAGAGGCACATGGCAAGACCACTATGGAAAGCTCATGGTACGTCAAGAAATCTGTGAATGAAACAGGTGAAACTCGTGTGTGCATAAAGAGCCAAGATAGAGCAAGCCGATGAGCATGAACCTCAATTACACATCACGCACAAGGAGGGAACGCCACCATCTGGGGTTCGAGTCCGACCACTCAGTAAATACTAAGGGTGGCTACTCCGTGGCCTCCTAAGGATCAGCATACGGGACGAGGAATGCATCTCCCCCAGAAATCACATGCATGCATGTTTGGAGGAATACCAAGGCATCCTAGAGTTTCTGAGGTCATGTATCCACCATGAGAAGAACCAACGAGTCAAGAGAATGTCAAAAAAATGTCATACATCCATAGGCTACTTCTTGGGAGCATGAAATTGCTGACTGCAGCCACAAGATTTATCAATCGTCCACTTGATCTTGTGTGGCATATCTCCAGTTGCATCCATGGCTCTCAATTTCCTGTACATGAGTGTGTGCATGTGGTACAAGACAAGAGGCCACCTCAGGTGTGAAGGGCCACGGACTGACCAAAAACATTAACAGTTGATACGCTTCTGACAAGTGTCAAACAAAACATCCTGAACCTATCATGCAGCCATGCGCTCACAAAAATAGTGATGTTGCACACCATTGTGCTTGGTGCATGAATGGTGTATGCCATCGTGCTTGGAAATGACTATTATGCCATGAATTTCATGGCGGAGGGTTTGACATTTTATAGGGATGCACAATTGTTGCAGCAAGCCAGAAATCCACACGCCCTCACACTTACCTGAGCCAAGCACAATGTACTCGGCTTCACTGAATTAACACACGAGACACCCCTGCTTGACTCTCTTCCAAGCGATAGAAGTACCACCCATGTACAGAATGTTGTTTGTACAAGCATCAAAGTCATATGCCAATTGGCTGTCAGAGTACATACAGAAAACGACAGAGGCATATGCATGATCGGCGATCCCGGTTGGAGTTGTAGAAATTTCATATCTGGCAACTTTGAATACAGCCTCAAAGTGCCTCTCCCAAGAGCTGTGCAAAAACATTTATGGAAAATGCAGGATCAACACATGTCATTGAAGCAAGATACATGAATGAGAGAGAGAGAGAGAGAGAGAGAGAGAGAAATAGA
>SZWC01011494.1:20101-34909 GCA_023375785.1 Penium margaritaceum | reverse complement strand
AGAGAGAGAGAGAGAGAGAGAGAGAGAGAGAGAGAGAGAGAGGTGATGACATGGATCTAATATGTGACATCAACCCCCCTCCATCCTCCAGTTTTGACACATCCAATTACTATTACAATCTCTCAAATGCTGGATTCATCTGGGTTGAGGCGAGAACAGTATCCATGAGTGGGGCAAAGTGCTCACAAACATTGCGTATGTAACCAGCCTGGCGAACATGAAGTGTTCGACACTACCGGTCACACTTGAGCTCCATGCCAGGGAAAAATTGATTGGGTCCAAGGTCCTTCATTTTGTATGTAGACTGCAGACTGAACTTGATGGAATGGACTAAGAACGGGCTGGTTGAGGCAATGAGAATTTCATTGACGTAGATAAGAAAATCTAAAAATGGGGAAAGTCGGGTGACTGAGAAAAAATATAGGGTGAACTTTCATAAGCCACCCTTCGTCAGGGTTGCATTCATCTTCATGTTAAAAAACCATGATGTCTGTTGAAGGCTGCACAATACTGTATGCAGTCCCATACTTCGTTCATACCATCTGTAAATCCAGGCATTTAGACCATGTAAATATCCTTGTCAAGTGTTCCATGCAAGGAATTATTGTTCACATCCATCTTCTTGAGCTCCTTGACACGGTGTGCAACAAGACTTAACTAAACCACAGGTGCAACAACCTGTGGTATAGCCACCAAAAGGTGTCAAATTCATGTCAAAGTTGATACCAGGGATCCATGAGCCTCCCTTTGCGGTCAACCATACCTTGTACCGGTCGACTGAGCCATCAAGCTTCAGCTTCCCACAATAACTGCATTGAGGTGGCTTAGATACCTGGGGGTGAATCAACAAGCTCAAATACACCGTGTTTATAGAGGGAATCAAGCTCCTATTACACGGTGTCTCCCTAAAAGAGGTATGCACAACATCTATTAAAGTGTCTTAGGCTCAGGGGGCGGAGGAGGGAGACCACTGGAAGCAAAAGCAAGTCGCAAAGCATCCTAAAATTGACCTGTCGACAACAACATGGAAGTAATCGGCCGCAAGAGAATAACTTTGTGGTAGCATGAAGGAGGATTCAGAGACTGATGGAGATTGAATTGACAAAGATGAAAAGGGACGAGAGGGTGACACAGTCAATGAAAATCAAAGAGAAGACATGGGGTACTACGATGCAGATGGCTGGGAAGAGGAGGAAATGGATGGAAGTGTGAACACTGATACACTAACCCGCTCAAAAAATAATACCTTTGGTAAGTGACCCTCTCCAAGCCCATGAATTGGTTTGAGGGAGGAGAGCAGTCAAGATTAAGACAAAGTACATAGTCAAAGAACAATGAATTACGATACTTGAGGACGCAACCACTGACCGCGTAAAAAAATTCAAGCCTTGGACCAAGGTAAAACCCTGAGAAGGGGACAAAGGCAACTGGTCACATTGATCCTCCAGAAGCCAGAGAGAGGTGATACAACCACTTTTACATGCAAGAAGAAGGTTAGGACGATTGCCATGCCAAAGCTATAAGGGGGTCATATGGTGAAGGAGCAGACTGTGAGGACCATATTGTACGTATAATATGATATTGCAAGAGAAGAGGTGGGAAAGGCCGGACTCAGAAAGGAGAATGCAGACCCCATTAGCAAGGGTGTGGCTCTAGATTTCAGACACACCGCTCTATTGTGGTGTGTATACGGTTTAAAGGTCAAGAAAAACCCAACAATGCAACTCAATGAAACAAGCGGTAAGACCAAGGAATTCATCACTGCAGTCAGATGAGAAAACACGGAGCTTGCGGTCTCACACAAGCTCCACTTGAAAGAGAAAAGTTTCTAGACCAGAACAGACATCACTCTTCTGACAAAGAGAAAACACCCATTGCATGTGGAAAGAATCATCATTGAGACAGAGGACGAAGCAAAAAAGGCCTCCTAAGAAGTTATGAGGCAGAGTTCCCATGAATTCAGTGTCCACAAGGTCAAGAGGGTGAGTGGTGCACGCTTCAGAAGTAGGGAAGGGAGAATGATGCATTTTCCCTTCTGTACAGTCAAGGCATAATGTAGGGCAGGGAACATGGAAGGTGGAGGGATCAAGAGCTGAGGCTAGTCATGTGTGGAACGTGTTTATGATGACATAGTTGTGAATTTGACAAAGGTGGCAACGCAAGAGGCAAGGGTGTGCAAGGGAAAGGGAGGGTATGACATGCACGAAGGAAAACGATGAAGAGGCAGGAGGAGCACACAATGGCACACAAAACAGACATTACAGCACACACCAAAATGGAAAATACAACCACTATTTTGGAGGGTGACCGTGGCAATGCCTTTGCTGGAAAAGAAAAGAAAAAACCATGTCCTGGTCATCTAGGATCATCGCGCAAAGTAGACTCAGCTTAAGGGATCTAGAGTACATCAGGGAGAAAGAGGTCTCTCCCGGGACTAACAATATTGGCTATACCAGCACCTTGCACAAGAAGCGCCTGACCAGAGGCATTGCCAACAAAGCGAACAGCGCCGACAGGAACTATGGAAACAAACTCGGCACAATAGAATTTCACGTGGTGAGTGGCTTCGGTATGAAGGATCCAGAAGCCTTCAGACACAGGAGCAGAGGGCATGACAAACTGCACATATACAAGCAGGGTGGCAAACTATCATTGAATGGATGTATGAATCAAGATAACAAGGCACAAAACTGACTGCCGGCGCTTCATCCACAGAACATCAGTGGGAAAGCTCCCGTGTACGGCCCCTGACGACACACCACTAAGGGCTCCATCCGACTGAAACACAATGAGACAGGACTAAGCACAGAAATTTTTACCTCCCTACTCATAAAGGTTCTGCTTCTGCAGCTAATGAGCGAGGGCCCGCTCAAGCTGGCACTTGTTTTCCTATAGCTGAGGCATGATCATCACTGAGGACTGCTGTGGACAGGTAGAAGAAGGTGGTAATCATGCTGGAGGGACAGAGGACTGGGAAGGGAAGTATAGTAGTTTGGTGTGCCGTAAGAGGGTGGTAATTCATAGGGACATGGATATGACAGTGGCATAGTAGGAAGGGACTGGGTGGTGTAGATCCCACTAATTTTTGCAGAGGGGCGACAGGTGGAGCTAGAGGCACTAGAGGAGGATCTCCCTCCAGAAATGCAAGTGGTACATGCCTAGTGTACATGCATGGGAGAGGCAATGCGTGAATCATTTTTTAGTCTACGGATTTCTTGGGCCTGTCTGCCCATAGTTACAACAGGGGACTGAGCCGGGGAAGAAGGTAATGGGGAAGGTTTTTCCCTTGCATTTCTCTTTATCTTGGCCCTGTCTAGAGTCCCGACCACGGCCCTTGCGGCAACCAGAATCCTATGAGGGGCTAGAAGAGGAAAATAAGGAAGAGGACAACACAGAAGTGGAATCTTTCACTGTTGTAGTGGTGTTCAATGTACCAGAGTGATGTAATCATTCTCTATGTAGGTTTCTCCACGAGTATGTGAGGCGTTAGGAGGACAGATGATCAATTCCGGGAGGAAACTTGTCAGGGACAAGACAAGAAGTGAGACGCTCTGACTCCAAGGCCTTGACTTGAATAGAACTTTGGAAATCGTGGACATGAGATTTATTACAATGGATAGGACGGCCAAGAGCTTACGGTGGAGGCAGACCCGAGGTCATGAAGCAGTTGCTATTACGCATCGGCGAGCTCATCAGCACGCATAGGGAGCTGGTTTAATTGAGCGGTGAGTGAACTGTGAGCTGCATGTCTACATACATTTTTACAACAACGGATGAGAGGATAACCAGTGACAAAATTGATTGTTATACGACGAGTGGGATTGGCATCGTATTTTCCAGTCTCAATAGTGACGTCGTCAGGATCACCTGGGATAAGAGCGTGGACAGCTCGTGCAAAAACAGAAGTACTGAGAACAAAAGGAGGGATTGCGTGGGGATCAGGGATGCGATAGTACTCCCAAATGTGCTCCATTGAGCCCAACAGCTGAATCGAGTCTCCCCAAAAAGAAAAGGCAAGGATCGAGAAAAAATGTGGCAGCAGAGAGTAAAAAATTGTGCTGGGGAGTGGGTGGCGGCACAACTGCTCAATTTGCAGTGGATCCTGCAGCCACGGTGACAGCAATGGATGCTTATGTCGGCGGTGCACAACCCTAAGGAAGAAGAAGAAGATTCAGCAAGTGGAAGAGGAGGTAGCAGTGGCGAGGGTGGCGACAGCAGCAGCGTCAATATCAGTGGAGGTTGCTGGGATAGATTCTGGGACTGGTTGGAGACGTGTCACGAGCAGATCAGCAGTGTGATCTACCAATGTGAGCTGGTCATTGTCCTTCCTGTGGAGGCATGCTTCAGTAGCATGATGCTGGTCACATACACGCTGTAACTACTCTTGGAGTGCAGGGTGCATGTTGCCATCAACAGGCATGATGACGAGCTGACAATTCAGCCGAAAAATAAATCAGGAAGTTTCCCTTGCCCCACTGGGCGTGCAAAATGTGCGGTTGCTGCAGAGATGCAGGATACCAAGACAGGAAAACCAAGAGGGAGAGCATGCAGTACAATCCAAGAAGAAGAGACTATAGTAGCTCATTTCATAGTACACTTTATCCCAATGGAGGAGGCACAGCTGCTATAGCTGAAGCTGCCCCAATGGACATAGTAAATGAGGCTGAAACGGCAATACGCTGCTAACTTGTGCAAGCCGCTACAGCAAGGGATGCTATGGCTGTGCTAGTGGATATGAGCGTGGCAGCATGGCAAGTCGAGGGCGATGCAACAGATGAAGATGTGAGGACTAGAGTGGTAGAAGTGCTGAGTAACATGACTGTAGAAGACAAATGCACTGGCGGCTGTCGTAGCAGATTTTGCCACAACAGCTACCATGGCTTACATCTGTGTAGGGATGTTTTCCGCCCCAGAAACAAATGGGTAAACCAACAGGGAGGCTATAGTGAAGCTTATTTCACACCTTGTAGCACTGTTTTCTGGAGCTCGTGCTGCACATGCAGTTTCTGCAAAGGTTACCATTACGGCAGCTCCTCTATCAATTGCAGCTACTGCAATGCCAGAAGGATACCGTGCTGGAGCAGTGGAGGGGGGACACGGGGTCTCTTTCTGGATTTTGGCATGGTTGATAGTCCTGTGGTGTTTGTATCCGCTGGAGTAATCTACGAGGTGACATTGTGTTTTCTGGAACATTCTGGAAATGTCATTCCTACTTCTGCCGCTGCTACTACTTTTGTTCTCAGAGGCAAGATGGCCATCAGGTGCGCTATGGTGCTCAATGGGGTCGTGAAGAGTTTTGAAGAGGCGACACTCCCTCTTGTGCCGCTCTTTTAACTCACCGAGCTCTTGGTCCGCACGCTACTATGTTTTGAGCTCGAACGGGGGTATAGGGATTGGTGGGGATTCAGGTGGGATAAACACCTGGTCGCCAGGGTAGCTGTGCAGCAGCAGATGCTGCTGTTGGAGAAATTGTGTGCAGCCGGCAGATGCTGCTATATCCCAAGGCTTCTGCTCTTTGCCGCTGGCTCTTGCTGTCCAAATTTTCCAGCATCTGCCTGCTGCTACTACTGTTTTCAGACTCTGCCGGCCTCTGCCGGCTGCTGCTGATGCTGCTTCTGGCTGCTCTGCTGCTAGCTGGTGCTGCCAGCTTCTTTTCTTTTGGTTGCACTGTTAATGTCAGAATCTGCCAGCCTCTGCCAGCTGCTGCTTTCAGAATTTGCCAGCCTGAGCCAGCTGTTGTGGATGCTTCTGGCTGCTGCCGATAGTTACTTGCTGCCACTGTTGCTGGCTGGTGCTGCCAGCTTCTCTGTTTCCAGCTGCCCTGCTGCTGGCCGGTGCTTCCAATTTCTCTGCTGCTAGCTGCCCTGCTGCCGGCTGCACTGCTGCCTGCTGGACTGCTGCCGGCTGTCAGGTTCTCACTGCATTCTGCTGAAAGAACCTTGTCGCAACTTCTTGCAGCTGCCCGTCGCTGTTAGGCTTTTCATTGTGGTGGAAAATAAGTCTACTAAATATGATACCCACTGATGCAGCTATAGAAATTCATAGGAGGTGTACAGGAAACATTGATGCCACCACTGCCCACTGCCGTTGCCGGCAATTGCAGATGATGACAGATTATAAGTGATGGCTGGCTGGTGCTCCCAACTGCTGAAGCTTCTACATGCGGATGACAAGGCGTGTGGTTGCGGACATACCACCTCTAACACACAAGTTCCTAATCTCCTGAAATGCACAAGACAACACGACAAGACTGGTGCCGAGCACCTCCCGATGATGCTCGCTTTGCATCCACCATGTACTCTCATTGGGCCGGGACGATTGGAAGTGGTAGGGCCACATCGACTGCGTCCACATCCTCATCATGTCATACCTCATCTTCTAGCTGTCTCATGGTCACCACCACTACGACGTACGTCTACTCTGTCGCAGTTTTATACGTTCCCCCTCAATATCCCTGAGGCTGGCCTCCTTCCTATGGGGGTCCCGCCTTCTTCAGTCCACCCTCTTGACCGTGAATGATCCCCTTGTGGTTCGATCCTCCTGGGGGGCCTCAGCAGTCTTCCAAAATGGTGATCACCTCCCAGCCTCTTGAGGATGAGTGTCACCTTGAGGACGCTCTTGTACACGCTGTTCAGCAGCGCCGTCTTTGTGATGAGGTGGCTAAGAGTTTCATGGGTGGGTATGGGTCACTGGTCTGTGAGTCCGATGGAGCCCTTCGTGGTGCATTGTCTGCATATGTTCAGGAGTTTCTGCCCATTGAAGATGTGTAGTGGATTGAGGACTGGCTATCTATCACCCTGTCTCATCGTCTCACCGCCTGTGGCCAGTCTTCCCCTCTCACTCCTCCTGCTGCCACAATTGCTGTTAGTTGTATTCTTCCATGTGTTTGAGTGTCTGGTTGCTTTTGGATTTTTTACTCTGGGGCCACTCACCACATGACCTATCTTCGTTCCTCCTTTGTCTCTCTTGATCCTTCCAGCACCATTCCCTTTTTTTGTCCAGGCTCGTGTCAGTTACTCCCTGTTGAAGGCATGGGAATTTTACATTTGTTGGGCCTGGGAAGGAGATTTATTTTGCAAATGTCTTGTGTGTGCCTGCTCTTGATATCAGCCTTTTCTCTGTCATGAATATTGACGATCAGGGCTTTGAATTCTCTTCCATTTGCAATGTTGCCAGTGTGTCCCTGCATTCTACTGGAAATGTGATATTGCATGGCCTGTGATGTGACCGTCTGTTCCATGTGCACCCACACCCTCCACATCTGCGCTGGTGCATGTTGTACGCTTCCTCACACATGCATATGCTGCACTTCTACGCTACCGCCTTTGTCAAATCCACATTTCTGCCATTGACAGCCTGCCACACACTCTGCCTGCCAATGGCCTACATCCCTCAACATTTCTGCTCCCCTGGTACTCTGACTGACTTGAGTGAGCTCAGGGTGAAATGCATTGCATTTGAGCATCACATTTTCCATCCTCTTGGTCAGCATCTGAGCAGCGTGTTACAAAACAATACTGGAGAAGCATGAGTTTGGGGTACAAGAGCACCTGTGCATCGTGACGGCATCAGCGGAGGCAGCCTGCTCGGTTGCTTCACAGGAGGCAGCCACACTCCAAGAGCAGGTACACAAGGTTGAGACGCATAATCACTCCATCAAATTGTTCATGGCTGAGCTTCTGGCTACTGGGTGGAGGAGGGGGACGGGCTGCAGTCGGACAAGCATATCTGGCGTGCAGCATTGCACCTTATCATGGCGTTGCACTCGGCTCTCACTGTCAGGCTCCCCTACCTCCAACAGGCGGCACAAAGGGGCAAGGAGGAGGGGGAGCGACCACGTGGTACCTGCCCTTGTTCTCAGGGAAATCATGGACGTGCTCATCCGGGTTGACAAGCAGCAACAAGACACTCTCGGGCATCTGGAAAGGATTGAAGCTCTCTTCCCTGCCCCTTGTTCTCTGCAACCAGATGCACCGCAAGGGGAATCGCGGTAGCCACTGCCCGCCACCAGCCCTTCTCTAAGGGGCTCGATCTGCACTGAGCCCCCGCTCGCTGCGTCAGTTAGCGGTACACCAATGGAAAAAGAAAAGGTCCAAAAGCAGGCAGTCCGGACAGCACGAGCAGTCACAGCAGCAGCCGTAGCGGCCGCAGCAGCAACAATGGCAACATCAGCCGCAGCAGCAGCCCAAGCACCAACCACAACCTCAGCAACAGCAAACATTGCAGCAGCAGCTGCATCCACCACAACCGCGGCAGCAGCAGCCGCAGCAACAGCAGCAGTCGTAGCATCAGCAACCACAGCAGCAGCAGCCGCAATGGAAGCAGTTGCAGCAACAGCAGCAGCAGCGGGCCACAACAGCCACAGTAGCAGCAGCAACAGCAACGCTTGCAGGACCAGCAGCTGCTGCCGCCACAGGAGCAGGTCTGGCAGCAGCACCAACAGCAACAACGGTGGGTGCAGAAGTGGTAGCAGCAAGGGCAGCAGTGACAACCATAGCAGCAGCAGCAGCTTACACTACACCACCAGCAGCATCAAGCTCAAATTCAACAGATGCAGCAGCAAGCGCAAATTCAACAAGTGCAGCAGAAATTGCAACAAGTCCAGCAGCAGCAGTGGTAGCTAGAGGAGGAGTAGCAGCAGGTGGTGCTGGAGGAATAGCGGCTAGAGAGGCGACTGGCGGCACCCTCCTCTGAGCATAGCGTCAATGGAAACGATGTAAAGTCCTCCTCCTGGGGGCCGCCATGGTCAGTGCAAAAAGCGCAAAGACAACGACCAAAATGCATTGTGATCATTGTCTTTGCTCTCTTTGCACTGACCATAGCGGTGAGTTCATGGATCCCACGACTTGCTTTCTTTCATCTGGGGGTGTGTGTATGGAGGCTTCCTCTCCCTACACAGCCCAACAATGCATTGTCTCATAATGTTGGAACCACACGCTTGCTGATGCCGTCCGCACCCTTCTCTCTATTGAAGCCATTTCTTGAATTCCTCTTCTCTTTTAAAACCATGTCTTGCATGAAGTGGGTCTGGAACCGTGTTCCATATGGTCCACCCCCCGCCATGTCACCCCCTTTGAGCGTTGGTTTGGAATTCGGGTTGATCTTTGGGTCGCTATTGCCTAGATCCTAGAGGACCAGCACAATGGCAAACCCAGCCACCCCCCCCCCCCCCCCCCCCGTGTCCGCCTGTGTCCCTTTCTTGGTGTCTCGTCCCTCTCTTAAGTCTACCACTTCTAGGACTCAGACCATCTTCGTGTCTTTGAATCATGTGATGCCCTCTTCTTTAAATATGTGTTCCTATGTGATGTGTCCCTTCCGGCCCTATTGCCCTCTCTCTCCTTGCTTTGTTGGCTTGAAGGAGGTGTGTCTTGTTCTGCCTCCGATATCCAGAGTGTGGTCCCCTCTACATCGTTCATCCCCTCCTCTACTTTACCAGTGCCACAGACTGTTTCTTCCCCTACTAATCTCTCTCCTCCCTCATCAAATTCGGCTAGGTCTCCTGCGAAGTCAAAGTCAGAGTCAGAGTTAAAGTCTTGTGCACCGCCTTTGGAGACTATGTAGGACGCTCACCCTCCACATCCTAGGTCACCTGCATCATCTGTCGCCCACTACCGGTTGCAGATGCTCTCTCACCTCCGGTGTCTCATTGTGCAAATACAGTGCTTGAGGCTTACGTCTGTGGGAGGAGAATGTATGCTCTCCCTCATAGTCCTCATATCGTACCATATGTTCTCGTAAATGGCAGCTATCAGCTATGCCCTCTTGTTATCCCACTGGCCTTGACGCTCTTGGTCTCCCCATACGCATTTTCCATCCAAGCACGGAGCTTGGACACTCCTTGATTGCTGAGGAGTTCTTGTGTGCTTCTAACTATGCAATCTCTGGTTAAGTTACTATGTACTTTACAACCAGAGGTCTCTCTCTCTACTGATTCTTGAGCCCATGAAATCCCATCAGGCTTGAGAAGCATTTGATGCTGCTCCCTGGAAGAAATCTATGCAGGAAGGGCTCGACGCCCCTTAGGATCATGATGTCGTAGAACTTAAGGATCTGCCTACAGGTTTGAACGTAGTCTTCGCTTGTTGAGTCCTTAAGTGCAACATGAAGCGAGATAAATCAGTTGATTGCCAAAAGGCACAACTAAGAACCAAAAGCTTTTTTCACAGTCCAAGAGTCAACTTTGACCAGGAATTTGCAACAGTTGGTCACAATACCATTGCTCGTGTTCTCCTTAGTTTGTTTGCTCATCATGATTAGGAGTTGAAGGAGATGGATGTAAACAATGCTTTTGTTTACATGGTCGTCTCAATGAGGAGACCTACATGGCCCAGCCACCTAGCTTTGCCAATGGCATCGACAAGGTCTGGCACTTATGCAAGGCCTTGTATAGACTCAAACAAGTGCCTTGCTACTGAACATGGAGATCACATCTACCTTTGAGAGAGGACATAAGCGTATTACTGTTCATCCTACGCTCCTCCTCAGTCCACCGTCAGAGCCTCTTGTGGCCAACTTGGTCTACGTGGACAACCTACTCCCCGTCTCAACCGGTCCAGCCGATGTCCAATGAGGAAGCATTCGTTCCTTCAGTCCGCCTACAAGATGAAGGACCCCGGTCTAGCGCGAGTTTTCCTCGGCATGGCGCTTGAGCATGATCACTAGCGTAGTCCTCTCCATTTTCACTAGGCAACGTATGTTCGTATTTTGGAGGAGTGTTTCTCGTCTCCACTGACTGATATCCCTACATCTTCTACTTCTATGACTCCATGAGGCCAACGCCTGTTGAAGTCATTGGATGTGTCACAACTGGGGGGGCCGATGTACATTACCGATTGCCGCTCTATCATTGGGCCACTCATGTAACTTGTTATCACCACGCGTGCCTATGTAAAATTTGCGGTCAACTTGAGGCATAGTTCTTGTAGTAGCATGGGTCTAGCCATCTTGAGATGACCCTCCGCGTCATTCGTTACTCACTCTCCATAGCACAAGTTGGGCTGTGCTTCAGTGCACAACTGCCGATCATTGTCGATGGCTACAAAGATAGTGGCTAGGTACATGACACCGATGCCCGGAGCAGGTCTGGGTACATCTTCCTTGTCGATGGAACTACTATCTTGTGGAAGACTGGCAAGTAGGGGTGTGTGGTGTGCACCTCTAGTGAGGCCAAGTATGTTGCACTCGGTGTAGGTATGTGTGAGAGCATCTGGTTGTGTTGCTTGCTTTAGCACTTGCGTGTCCACATTTGCTGCATCATCCTACATTGTGAAAATCATAACACCAAAGTGATTGCGGAGTATGATGGCATGCACCACACTTGCATGAAGCACATCAACATGACGTAGCGCGGCAGGAGAGGTCGAGGTTGTCTGGGTCGACACGGGTTTAAGCGTGCAGACTTTCTTATTAAGGCACTCAAAAGTGAAATTTTCAAGTTGGCGCTGCATGACGTTGGCTAATTCCATGCTCATGATGCCCCTAGTTCAGCCTCGTTCAATGGGTTGTTCTCATTGTGAGTGTGCTTGTCTCTCCTTAAAATATCATCCAGTGAGTGGAGACTCAAGTGCCTCTGGGTTATGGAGGTGGTGACTCAATCGTCATTTTGCTCACCATGAACAAGTCGCATGTGGCATGTGGGTGTGTGCATCTGCGGCTCATGAGGGAGCATGTAACTATGCAAGTGACCTCTTGACTTCACCCACATGCAGCACTTTAGAGGAATATGAACAATGACCACACACATATGGAGTTCTGGATACCGCATCAGTGTGCTCATCGTGTGGCACAAAAAATTCCATCATCAGAGACTACACCTGATTGCTGATACTGGTGATCCAAGAATGAGAGAACATTACTTCTCCAGGAGCCAGACCAAGTGTGATGGATCACTAAGCTGAGATCGATACACAAGACATAGGCATGCATGGTGCATACGCTCGTGGTCGATGTGGCATTATCTCATATTGCATGTTCTGGTGGTGCTCGTGTGGTACATAGGTGGCTGATCCCTAGGTGTTGTGCAACAGGCCTCTCTGGCCCATGATACTAGAAGCCACGACCAGATAAACACCCGGGTAGGCGGGCTCAACCCCATGGGTGGCGTCGAGACCTGACGCAAGGCATCCTCGCGTGGGTGATCCTGTCAACCACAAGAATCCAAGCCGCCTCTCTCGTGTGTCCATCTTTTCACTCGTTTTTCTAACTCTCGCCGATCCACACGGCCAGCTGCTTAAGTCAGCTACCAGCTTCCTATACAAGTCGTTCTTTGCAAGTAACACAAGTTCAACTGGATGACAGCTAGTCAACTCTAGCACAGTATGCCCCCTATGAAACGATGACTCCTACATGGTCATGAGAGCTATCGTCATCTCGGCCATGACAATAGCTCTACAACTCATCACGCATCCACACACATGCTAGCCAACGCAATGTTGAGAGGCACTCTCCTTACTCAATGTCACCCCTACAGCTCTCCACCAACACCATAGGACCTAGTGAGAGTGTGGATTGATATGTGAATAGACAAACTGTTGTGATGAGTGTCATCCCTATCTATTTGTACATCTTACTATGACCACTCGACCGTGTCCATGCTCGTGCAGACCCCTGATGCGGAGCTAGCCGGAGCAAACCGTCTGGTGGTGACCCCACCCACCAACAGTTGGGAGAAGCTACTACGATATCCCAAGTGCTTCTGAAGGCACTCTCTCTATTTTTGCGCTCTAAAGTTTTCCCAGTGGACTGAATTTTGAGCCCGATGTGCATGTTTTGCGATTCGCGTCCGTCGATAGATGCCAGACCTGCGCATGTGACCAGTCATAGCGCCTGGCTTGAGTTATGTCTCTAGGTTCAGACGATGTTGTGTTTGGATGTCTATGTGCTAAGTTACGACAAACAGTGGTCCTGGGCCAATTATAGGCTAAACCAGCACTGCCACTTGCGTCACCCACCGTGCCCCACATTAAGTATTCATGTTGTGCACTTGTCAGAAGCTGTTGAAGCTTCTTACATCTGGCTTGTTTCCCTATCCCAACCCTTGCTGTTCCTTGCACCTTCATCCTTGCTAATGTATCAACTGACTAAGTGTCAACCACAGTAAGCCTAGGAGGTTTCGTGACATTTTCTCAGAGGAGGTAAAATCTAAGCTTCCATTACTAACTAATTCTGTTTTTGTGCAGGAAATCTTGCTACACATCAGGATGAATGAGAGGAATGATTTTCACTTGATCAAACTCAGAACTGAGCAATGTTTCAAATGACGTCAGACAAATAGTCTTGCAGGTGTGCTTGTTTGGAGCTGAAATCCTGACCGCCTGTACGGCGGTTGCTGCCACGCACACTTGTCCCTCTTCACTTCTGACTGGACAGCGGGACTTGCACTATGGAGCTGCGGCGGCGGTAGCAACGGCGACGCTGCCGCAGCCGCACACTGGCACTTGCACTGGCAGGAGTCAACCTGCAGTCGAAAAGCCCACATTCGCACCAATGTGAGGATGGAGTCTGGGCATGGACACGTTCTGCATCGTCTGTGAGAAAGGGTTGAAAGGACGGGGGGGGCATCTCCATTGTGATGCAATACCGAGCAAGAGAAAGGGGTCGCACGGGTGTGAGCGAGACCGGGTTTCACAAAGACCACACCAAATCTGCAGAGATGTAAACTTCAGCACTTGGCATGGCACATTGACATTTTAGAGACATAGCCGGCATCTTCCACGCCGGCAATCGAACGGCTTCTCCAACCTCCCCTCCATCAGCTATTCCTACCCTCCCACTTGCTCTGCCCCCTCACTGCCACCCCCCGTCACCGCCACCCACTCCCCAAGCATCTTGCATGAAATCCCTCCCATTCACACCCAATTTTCCCGTACCTCCACTGTGACATGCGTCACACCCGCAGCGCACAGTGCGTCCTCCGTCGCCTGCTGCACTGCCTGGAGCACCTGTGAAGAAGGGACAGCGGCCTCACATGCCTCTACTGTGCCTCCCTCGGAGAAGCGACCAGCAGAAGCAATGCAGACGCCGCTGTGGTCGCTGTGATGGCACTTCAACTCGTGCTGACGTTCCAAGCGGTCGTGGCCGTCATCGTGACTGATGGTATTGTGCGTGCATGTGCACACAACGACCCTCATACTGCCCACCACCACGTTGGGTGTGAAGCTCCAAAAGTGCGGCTGCCGCAGCGCCACCACGCCTGCCATGTCCTGCACCTGCGGCCGCTCACAACAACCGCAACGACAAAAAGTTGCTGCAGTGACCATGGCACCGTGGTAGCACCAACAGCTTGTGACTAGAGTGATGAAGGAAGAGAGGCAAACACCTGTGACATACGCTAGCCCGTGCGCATGTGTGCATGCACACTCACGCCCATGCACATGCCCATGGGCAATAACACTTCTTTCCCTTCATACATCCACAAGCGCACGTAAAGCACATGGGCAGAGGCCCAAAAGGGAAACAAGTCGCAATGCCTGTGAGTTGTTCCTGCACTCAACTAGTACTGTTCGTGCAAGGTTGCTCGATACATATGCCTGTGCTCGATACATATGCCTGTGCTCGACACATATGCCTGTGCTCGATACATATGCCTGTGCTCGATACATATGACTGTGCTCGATACATATGACTGTGGTCGATACATATGCCTGTGATCGATACATATGCCTGTGCTCGATACATATGACTGTGCTCGATACATATGCCTGTGCTCGATACATATGCCTGTGCTCGATACATATGACTGTGCTCGATACATATGCCTGTGCTCGATACATATGCCTGTGCTCGATACATATGCCTGTGCTCGATACA
>SZWC01011492.1:70782-87760 GCA_023375785.1 Penium margaritaceum | reverse complement strand
TCTGAACCTAGACGTGCAGAATCAAAAGACGCACGCAACGACTGGTCACATGCATGCATCCATCGACTGACAGTGAGTGTATAATGCAAAAACATGCAAATGGGCCTCATGCCCAGTCCGCCGAAAAGCGCCTGCAAGACGTAGAAGTCACAGCAAGGAGTCCCGGTGACATCTTGGGCTCTGGAACAGTGGTCGGTCAGCTCCAGACGGGTAGTCCGCCGCCTGTCGTCGCGCCGGTGTCACCAGGGCCGCCTGCCTCATGGATCTGCACGAGTATGGACACGGCCGAGTGGTCACAGTAAACTGTACAGGAACTGCACAAAGCACAACACCCCTATCACCACTCTTTCCTTTCCACTCGTGACTCCGACCCGAAATTTGCCGCATCAATCACTACACTTATCTAAGAAACAAAGATCCATACAAAATTTGTAACTACCGTCGCATTCCCGTATTGAATGTTCTGACGAATTTCTAGCCAAAACACTCACATCTCAACTCTCTTAAGCTCTTCCCTTCGTCATTCACGTAGAACGACCATGCTTCATCACGAAGAAGCATTTTCCACACCGTCTCTCAGTTACACGACATTCATCACAATGGAGTACACACTAATACACCCCTTCCACTCAATAGAATCTGAAAAATCTCAGATTACCTAGGACATCACCTACATCTTTCACGCCTTACTGCATCTTGACCTTCCACTCTCCTTTATCTACTAGATATAGCTCCTCCACCACAATATTCATGCAAGCTTTCTCATAAAAAAAGTTATATCCGACCTTATCATCCTCCACTATGGAGCTCGGCAAGGTTGTCCCAACGCAACTCTTCTCCTTTCTTACATTCTTAGGTCAGTCGGCCAATTTCTCCACTCGTGTTTGACTTACATCCCCTCGCTTGTTTGATCGAAATCCATGGTTCGCTACATAGATGACCTCACTATGATTCTCAAATCCCGTGATGTATAACTTCACTCAGGCAAACTCCTACACACAGACGTTCGATACAGTGGACTAAACTGCAATTAAACATCAATCAGATACTTCTAAACTACACGTGATTGAAAGGAACAACCTCGGACGGATGGGCCTTGTCGTCTCTCCAAGTATAAATTACGCTTTTCTCAAAGAAAAACATCTTCACAAGGTTAAGGAAGATGTGATAAGGCTGAAAGAAACCCTGAGCTGCGTGAACTACAACATGGTTGCGGGCATCATCCCTTAAATGACACAACCATCAGAAGACGGTGGTCTCTGTAACGAAAAATGTGAGCCACGCTCACACAGTGAATCGCAGAATTTCACATGAGAATATCAAAATCCACATAGAACTTGTTGTCACCTTATTGTGTGCTTAAGAAGAAGTCACTGCCCAAGAGATGCTCAAGGTAATGCAGCACAGGGTGGCACGGATTTACGAGGCATCCACGGTTCATGCGACAGGAGAGGCGGCCGAACGCACTTTTAAGCGCCAGAAACAGATCTCAGACCAAGAGTCGCCAAGAGAGCTCAGCCTCCATCCAGCGCAACACAATGCACCCTACCACCAACGGTAGACCACCAGTAGCAAGCTTGACAAGCCGGTACATGCTTAACTCGGCCCACAGATATGATGGCAAGTCCTTGCCATCGTATCTGTGAGCCGAGTTCAAACGTGGCTGAAGGGATTCAAAAGTTCAAACGTGGCTGAAGGGATTAAAACTCCAAATGCAGATGGAAAAGATCCCCTTGAACGACGGGGGAGCACAAGGAATATTGTCGGTGAACCATGAATTATTTGAGCAGCTTGCAGAAACATGATTTGCAAAGAACTTGGGGAGAAACCCCACATGGGAGGAGTTTGAGGAAATCATGGGATAGTTGTGCCCCATTTACTCGCAAACATCAAAGGTCGAGCTGGAAAAGTTTAGGCACGGGATCTCGACCCTAAATCGATAGGTGGATCACTCTTATGTCACGAACGAGCGTGTTCAGTTGTGACACATGGCAGAGGAGGGAAAGATCACACTGCTCTTGAATGGGTTGGCCAACCAACAACCGAAGTTCCACTGAACAGATGAGGACCACAAGCGGTGGACAAGCCGATGAGCAGTGACACAATACGTTCTTGAGACGTACAATGAGAACTTGGCCTTGTATGATATGTTAACTCTATTGTGTACAACAAGAAATGAGGCGTCCAGACTCCTTGGAAACAGTGGAAGCAACTGCCCTTTCAAAAGACAAATTAGACAACCAAAGAAGGTTCTGTTCCTGGATCAGAAGCCTAACAGAAGTGGCACTCTCGCCTATAGGGAGTGCAACGAACCCAAGGCATATTGCACAGGATTGCCCGCATTGTCAGTAACATGGTCCTCCACCGGGACCAACTTCCCGTCAAGGACAAGGCAACAAGCCTCATGGGGGCCTGAACCAATAAGGGATGCCGAGAGACGAACATGGTGGTGTGTGTCCTGGTCAAAAATTTGGTGGTGGACCATCAGCTGGTGTTCTCGGCGGGCAGCACGCTGGACCCCAAGAAGGGAATGATGCTTTTGGTCATGCACCTAGAGGGCTGCAGCAGCCATCTTTTGGAGTTGTTTAGAGGATCGGAGTACGCGGACGATAGCATGGCCGTGGATGCCCTCGTGTGCTAGATGAGGTTGAGGGTTACAATCATACTGGCATGGAGCCATGTGAGTTTTGGCATGATTTTTGCCAACCCCAGCAATAGATAGTGGATGAGTGCCCGAGGAACTTGATGGCATGAACAATAAGAGGACATTTACATTTGTGGATGACGATGTACAGCTATTTGAGTTTTTTCATTGCAATGTCTTTCAACAATATCTTCGCTGTTCATCCAATTTGACTCTCTTTACTTCACTCGTTTTTTTCCACTAATGCACGTCACAAAGAAGAATCTTGATAACCGTTCATGCCTTGTTGTAGTTACAAGGGAAAACATGGCTGACATCATCAAAGAAGCACAAAAAGCTTATGAGACGCAGTCACTCTCTGCAGTCATGACCGTTATGTGCGTACATGAAGGAAGGGACATGTCATAGCTGAAAGACTAGAGGTTGCGTACAACCTTTACATGTGGTCATCACTTGTGGGAAGAGGTGAGTGATACACTGGAGCTATGTCGAAGCTCCTATGCCTACCGGGTTTACCGCTTATAGGCAAAGCTGCTAGTGAGCTTGTTTGTACGGAAGGCTAGTGCAAACATGACCATGTAGTTTCGAGGAAGTGTCAATGGAGCACCAGCCCGAACCCTTGGAGCTACCGGGTTGGAAGAATCATTTGTGAAAGCAACATTCTTGAGTGCCATTGGTCTAAAACAAATCCCTAGACAAGGAAAGGTGGTGGTGGGTGATGACCAAGAAGAGCCCTCGGATGGACTATCGTCGGTGAGGGAAGTGGGTCACACGATCCCAGTAGAGCCTGAATCGACACCACCTTTCAGAGGCATGTATTGGCTCAATCCCGTTGAGAGAAAAGAGGATGAAACAAAAATCAAAGAGTACCTATGAAAAGGATGGATTGAGCTGAGCTCATATCCCTTTGGTGCACCAATTGTTTTGTGGGCAAGAAGGATGAAGGCTTACAAATGTGTGTGGACTATCGCCTGCTAAACAAGCTTGTAGTGAAAAACCGTTATCCATTGCCATGAATCGAGGACCTCTTTGATCAGCTCCAAGGAGAAAACATCTTCTCATCGCTTGACCTCTCACACGGGTTTGACTAGATCCAAACCACTGAGGAAGACATATGAAAGACAACCTTTGGTACACACTTGAAACACTATGAGTTTCATGTGCTGTCCTTTGGGTTAAGAAATGCACTGGCAATATTTCAAGCTCTGGTGAATAGCGTGTTTTGTAATCAGCTTGGGAAGTCCGTGTTTCTGTACTTAGATGACATTATCATCTTCTTCCAAAACTGAAGAGGAGCACAAGAGACATGTGAAAGGGGTATTGGGAATTCTACGTGAAAGCAAGTTCTTTTGAAAATGAGCAAGTGCATTTTCACGTAGAGAGAGCTTGAGTACCTTAGACATCTTGTGAGTGGTGAAGGCATTTGTAGGATCCCCGAAAGGTACAAGCGGTGAAAGACTGGCCCCGCCCTTCAAACATGGGCCAGATTTGATATCTTCTTGGTCTCTCAAACTATTTTAGACACTTCATGATGGGCAGCTCGACTTTGGTCAGCCCACTCATAAGTCTCACACGAAAGAGAGTCTCTTGGCATTGGACAGCATGATGCGAGAGAGCCTTCATCAGAGTCAAGGATGTTTTGGCCTTAACACCCGTACTTGTGCTTTCTGATCCCAAGAAGCCATGGGAACTCAAATGTGACATCTCAGTATTTGGTGTTGGATCTATCCTCATGAAACATACTCATCGGGTGGCATATGAGAGCCAAAGCTTTCTGATGTAGAAACATGTTAGACCGCAGTAGACCAAGAACTCCTTGCAATTGTACATGCCTTTAATGTATGGCGATGTTACCTAGACTGGGTACAAGGGGAGGTCACGGTGGCCACTAACCATAACCTCCTTACATATTTGCAAACACAACCCAACTCGTCAAGATGTCACGCACACTGGAGTGAGTACTTGAGCAGGTTCACTTTCACATGACAGTATCAGCCCGGCTGCATGAATGTGGCAAATCCATTGAGTTCAAATCTCGTGTGTGGGGCGATCACGATGGGTTGCCAGAAAAGCTCAGACCACTCATTCAGGTGAACTCCTTCAGTAATTGAATTTACATGGGTTACACAATAAACCTATTGTTCCAAGACCCTTGGAACATCGAGTGACATAACTTGGTGGAGGCGAAGGGACTTTATTGCCATGGTCAACAGGTGGTGGTCCCAGTTGCCAACGAGCTTTGCAAGAAGGTGCTATTCGAGTTCCATATCCTCCTAGCAGCCAGACACGTGGGTATAAAGAAAACAAGACATTCGTTTGAAGAGCATTACTAGAGGTTAGATTGGAGTAATTTGGTGCGAAGATATTGTGTAGTCTGCGACCTTTTGCCTTTGGAACAAAGCAAGAAGTAAAGTTTTAGGAGGACGTTTCCATCCATTGGAGCTTTCCAACACCTAGTGGGAATGTGTGGCCATGGATTTTATCACCGGCCTCCCATTAAAAATAGGAACCATGATGTAATGTTTTCGCTGATTAATCGTGCGACCTGTTTGGCAAATTTCATACCCATGAAATCACGAGTGACTGCTGAGGAAACAACACACCTCTTCTATGATTGCATTGTGAGGTACCACGGCATACTACTTGAGATCATCTCCGTTAGTGATCCTCGGTTTGCAAGTCGCTTTTAGCAAGCACTGAATGAGCAATACTGAACACGAGTCAAGTTGTCAACAACATTCCATCCACTGACAGATGGACAGACTGGACGCATGAACCGTATATTAGAACAGATGTTGTGGATGTATATCAGTCCTTTGATGGAGGTTTGGGATGATTTTTCTCACGCCTGCTGAATTTTCTGTCAACAAAACTTTGAGCAAGTCGACTGGCTATACCTTGTTCCTTCTCAATCATGGTTGGCATCAAATGGTACCCACTTCACTTTTGAAGCACAGAGGTGGCATTGATCAGATTCCATCCGCTGAGGCCTTTGTCGAGAAAATCGGCGCGTTGTGGCGTGACACAAAAGAAAACCTGCATATAGCTCTACAACGTCAAAGGTTTATCCTACAAGTCCATACGTGATGCAAAATTCTCTACTGGCGAGTGAGTCCTTCTCACTATGAAAAACTTACGACTGGAGACACATGTTGCAAGTAAGATGTTGCCAAAGTGGTTAGGACCCTTCGTGATCACACACGAGGTGTGACCAGTGGCCTTCCTTTTAGCTCACCCATTCGCAATGCGTATCCACAAAGTTGTCCATGTGAGTCCTCTTGCACCATACACGGCAGATGGGTCTGTTCAAGCACCCTTGCTAGTAGTTCTTGTCGTTGAAGGCTAATGCAAGGTACACCGTATCCTCCAGCATCGAGAGTGTGCGATCCAAGCACGAGTGGTCAATGAGCACCTTGTGCATCGGGCCAGTTGTGCACCTGAACACAAGTCATGTGAGCCAGAGTCTTGCATGCCAAAAGCAATGTTAACCGAGTACGGGGATGAACTAGCTGCCGATTCACGATGAAGTGCCCTCGAGGGTACCACCCTTGCACAAATCCCTTCATGAGGATGTGGCACAATACATTGGCCACCACGTAGTGTATAACGGGGACGCCTGGACACATGTCGCGAGGGCTCTCCATACTAAAGGGGGAGGGTGGACCTCCATACCTTGTCAAAGGTTGAGATTTGGTATTGTATTTCAAAGTGCCACAAGACCTCAAGAAAGGAAAAAAACCATTGTTAAAAAAATGTGATGGTCATAAAATGAAATGATTCCTCGTCAGTGATTTTTTTTAAATGTAAGGGTTTTTTTCTCCAAAAAAGATCACAAATCGGGACGATTTGGTTCTGAAGGGGGGAGAAACGTAGAAGCAAAATGTTTTTGAGGTTTTGCTGATTTAAGTAAAAACTTCTAGCCAAACTTTGACCATGCCAGCTGCCACGTTCAAGTTTGGGGGACATGTGGCAGCTACAAGAGACAAGCACGTCTTGAGGTCCTATTCTGACTTCCATGAGGACGTAAGACCCAAAATCATGAATGAAAGGTTGCGATGCATCTTTTCATCAAGAAATGCGTTACAGACAGTGATACATAGAAATCACATGAGAGAGTTTTATAAAACCTACAGTACATTGTAGTCATTCCACTGAGAGATAGAATCATTTACAAAAGAGGCTCTTGTTTAAAAGGGAAAGAGAGCTCAAATTTAAGTGGGTTTCATAGCGGATAGGATTGTGACATAATCATAACTTCATGAGTGAACATATGTCATAGATTTGAAAGGGTAGTTTCGCTAGATGACAATGCGACACGGTGGAGCTCGTATCACAAACGGGCATCATGGACAGAGCTGACCTCATTCATGACCATTTGTGACTGAAACACCAAAAGCTCCTCCCTTTTGATGTATAGTACTCCACTGATTTCTACAGGTTGTAACCATTGGGAATGGGGGAATCTCCTACTACCAAAACAAGCCCAGTGATTAAACTCGGCCCCCTAAAAACTTCACAAATAGTATAGAGAGGGATGTTTCCACAAGCTATGGACATTATGAGGTTGGACAAGCACCGTGGTCCTCAAATTGCGTGCTTTGCACAAGAAAGGGGTGTTCACAAGAGTGATGTATACAGGCAAGATGCCCTATTTTTTTCTTCCGTTGTAACAAAGGGATGTGTTTCATTCAAATTGCCAGATGTTGTAAATGTGCTTGAAGAGTGTGGGGTATAGTATCAATGAATGTGGGTGTGAGATTGGATTTGGGTTGTGTCCATCGTTCGTGCCAAATAAGGCGGAAGACTGTGGAAAGTGTGACTTGTCGACCAAGTACAAATTTCTGGCAATATCAATTGAAGGACAGCAATACTAGAGGTGCTTTGACCCCACCTTTGAGGTGAGGTCATGACCATCTTTTGGCGTTTCTCCTCCATGCTGTAGTAGGTTCTTGTGCAACGGAAACTGTAATTCTGGAAGCGCCATTTTTTCGAATGCTCATCTCTGACCTCTCGTAGCCATGGTAACAACCACTCTACCAAAAGTGAAAAATAATGTTCAGTATTGTTTGGGAAAATTGCCACAAAGAAGGTACATGAGTGTTTAGGCAAGTAATCAGAACATCAATGTGAGTGCTATGTGCGCACGTGGATGTCTATAGATTTTCCCAAACTGGCACTTCAAGTTCGATGAACCACGATGAATTCGGACAGATAGCAAATAAATCAACACTTTGTTTCCACAAAACAAGATTGGGCGGAACTCGTCGACAGAATTGCTAGTGGTGTCTTCATAAAACCAATTGACATGAAGCAGAATAGGAAATTGCATCCCTAATGATTATGTCCTATATTTTCACTCACAAGTTTCCCCTCTGGGCATTTCGAATAACCACAAAAAGCGGACATAAGTACACAATGATGTTTTTCATCCGCATCATTATTGTTGTTGTTGAGCGAGAGTTGTCCATCCTTCTTTTTCACTTTTTTGGTGATGGTTTTCTTCATATTGCGCATCAATGTGAAGTTGGATTGAAGGATCTTAGTGCTTTTTGAAGATTTGCTATTCACTTGAATTAGCTAATTGACTGGAAAACATGATAGGCAGCTACAAGGGTAACGGTTGTCGATACAGATACTGTCAATAATTGACAAAAACGGGAGGTAAAAATGCGTCCTTGGCATTTCTTAATCATGCACTATCAAAACATGCATCTGCCTTGTTCACGTTTCTTTCTCCACAATTGGTGTAGGTGAGTGGCAAATGCAGTGCATGTAGGATATTTTTGCCCACATGCAGTGTATACTATGTGATATAAAAAAGACAAATCCGTAGCTCGAGTTCACACTCGTTCTTACAAGACCTTTGAAGGCTGACAATTTGAAGCTAACAGATGCATGCAGATTGACAATGAAATGCAAATCCGACGGCCTGAAGTGAGCATGCGCTTTGATAAGCCTGTCACCTCACCATGCTTTAAGTTGGTCCATGGGTCTTTAAGAAGGGACACTGTTACTACATGCACATGCATGATGCGTCCTTGTGTCACTCAAAGGGTGAACACATCGTTCATAACTTCGCATGTGTCTCAAGCGTGCGTGAAATCCACAGCATGGAACTGACGTAGTGATTGTGATATTTATTATAGGTTTAGCAGAAAGCCCCTTTCGAATAATGATTACTTAACGATTCTTCCGCCAACAGCGTAGGCGGGACTTAACGTGCAACCCCATGGTTTTTGTGGTTCTTCGCTTCCGAATTTGATGGAAAGAATTCCTGATGTTACGAAGAAACATCAATTGCCACTTGTGCACATTTCAGTTTCAAATGCGCTTCCAAAAGATGCACTAAGCACCGCAAATGTAGAAGAAGTAACAGTATGTGATTGGCTTTCATTTCGCAAGTGCTGATTTTGATCGATTTTGGTTTACTTCAGTAATGTTTTATCATTGTATTCATTTGGCCTACAATGACACGTGACGGTAATTTTTGTTATCATATGTTTTTGGACCGAGTGATTAGATACCCACCATGTCCAAGTTTAGAGCTGTCGTGTCCGCATGTGGTGAAAGAGGTACCCAGACCACTTTCATTTTGAAACCGCGAATTCTTTTGGTCACGCGTCCTCCGGGTGCGTGCCTGCGCTCACAGCCGCCGATGCACCCCTTGGTGCCCCGGTCGGTTTTTCAATCAACAAGATCGCACCATGCGGCATGGAGGGACTTCCTCTACACTAAGAATTTTATGGCTTGCATCTTTGTTGGCCCGTCTGCCCAGTCCGGATTCTCATTTAGCATTCCACGCGTTCACCGGGTGGGTGCTTGCGCTCAGGATTAAAAACGGCATATCCGAGTCTGACATATCTTACACGGCATACCACAGTATGTAAACTTAATCGTTGCAAGCCCACAACAAACAAAGGTGGATTTTCAACATTAGCCAAATGCAACCCTGGTGCTCATCGTGCTAGATGTGTACCCAAAATTTTGTCGTACTCTCAACAAAATCTCACTCGACCGTTGGATTAGTTGGAGTAAAGTCGATGGCAACAACGCCGCTTAGCATCGCGATTGGTTATCAGCTGGAAGATTGACGACCAATCCATCGCGCGGTTCAAGGTGGATTTGCCTTGCTGACAGCGTGAATCGACAGCAGTTGAAGGTAAAAACCCACCAGGTTTGCACTTTTCACCAGGGAGCTCACGATTGTTTGCGCTACCGGTGCAATAGGGCAAGCCCTACCTACGGGTGACATGGACCCGATGTACGTAGACCACCCACTACCTCCGATGAATGGCTTGGGAGATATCCAACACACTCGACGCGGTCCATGGGGTGTAGACATACCTCCTCCGCCCAAACTAACATGTGATGAGGCCGAAGCTGCCTGGCGTCACGTGAAGGCTAAATGGGACGCCATGTATAACCATGCACTACCTAGTTCGCACGCCATGTGTTATATGGTGGGTTTGCGGGCTCCTAGTAGTCTTCCTTTGTACACCAACAGTGATTGGCAGCCGTGGGTGCAGATGCATCCCATGACCATGTTGTGGATGTAACCCCATGGTGTTTTGCTTCTACAATTTAGTGTTTTAATGATGAGTTTCCCACATTTGCATGTCTTCTTTCCAGTGGATTGGTTCATAATTCTTTCATTTTACACGTGAAAGGGAATGTGCTAACTCTGGGTACAGGTTATCATTATGGGTTTTTATTCATGAGGTACCCAATCTTTGTGTCACACTTAGACATCACCACTATAGTAAACATGGTAACCAAAACATGGAGATGTAGTAATATGTGTCAAAAAGAGTTAAGGAGAAACATAGGTCTTACACCGGCATGTATTGCCCAGGTGTCCCACTGACTAACCGGCTTTGAAAGGTCGGTGGTAGTGAAAAGATCCATGCCATCACCTCACAGGCAGGGCACAGTTAACCTACGTGACATACTGCCATAGGAATGCCATATGCCCATGTAAAGCATGCGTTATCCACAAGTTCCTGAACTGCATCATAGAATACGTCACTCATGGGATCTATGACCTCCCCCGTTGAATCTACATCTTCTTCACGGGTGTCTCCCATCACCTGGCCTTTGTGTCACAGGTACATGTACATCTTAATGATGTGTATTGGCTTCTTTCCGGCCCATAACCTTGAAATGAAGTATGCTGAACTGGCGCAATATATGAAAGCAGTCACAAACGAGAGCTCAGATTCTGATGGGCACTCCACGACAAAAGCTGAGTTGGTATAATGTTGAATTTCATTAAAGAGAACAAACACAATGTCCATGATGTCCACTTTATGCTACAGAATGGGTACACAATTTGTTTTCGTGAAGAAAAATTGATATTGAACATCCACATCTTCCGTTACATGATCAAAGCAAGAGACACACAATGACAAACAAGCAGACTGCCTCGGAGTCACCGTGCAGCAATGGCCCTAGTGAGATTGGCCACATGTAATCTGGCCCGTCCTCTATACTTGGTAACTTCGTCCTTTTCTTTTTCCAGGGGTTCAAATTGAAACAAAGCCCCATGAAGTTGCATTTCCGTCTTTTGCACACCATGCACACATGACATAGATGACTCTTAGACAATGCATGAATGAACATTGGCATGAAGAAGTGAACATACCCATTCACACCCCGTTGTTCTCTTCCTCTTCGTAGAAGTCCTCTGGGACATCATCCCAACCGCCATGTGGCATGCCCTACGTGGCAAACCGCCTGTGGGTGTAGTCGAGGGACTCTCGTCTGCACCTCATGTTATCTTCTTCACTGATCCACTGGTAGAGTTTGGGGACCTCTCGCTAAATTCCTTATCGAGGATGAAGTGTTCTGGGTCATAAGCTTCCTCCTCTCTACTTTCATATGTTGGAAATAGTACTGGGTCGTACTTGCGGTCGTCATCGTCCAAGATGTTGATGTTTTCCTATAGTAGACCAGCTCCGGGAGTGTCGATGTTGCTTGTGTTACCTATGGATTCTGCTGCTACTAATCTTGGAACTGCAGCGGGATCCTCTGATGCCTTTGCCTCTTCTTGGGAGCCACATGTGGGCAAGCGCCCGGCATATGCCTCCACAAGCACTGTAGCTTCCGCTCTCTCCAATCGCTCGAGCAATGCTGCCTCTATTGCTGTCACTATTGGTGCGACTACTAGTGGGTTGGTGCACTTGGACACGATGTGCCCCCTCAAACCACACCGTCAGTAGATGTTTTAGGCTTTCCTTTGTTTGTTGGGATCCAAGCGCTTGCTCTAGGGCCTTTCACATCGACGTCCTGGAATCGGTTGCAACTAGATTACCCCCTCCGACTGAGTGAGCGTGGCTAGGTTCACTGTCGGCATCGGGTTGTTCTACGTACGCCGGATGCCATCTTAGCTCGGCTGACGTCACACATTGGCTGTTGCGGCTGCCCCCCACCAAGTAGCACAATGCTGGCGTGCACGCAGGTCTATCCCCACTCTTTCCGTGCCCCACAGGTACACAATCGTTGGGTGATGTCCACGCGTGGAATACGGTCAGACGACAGTGATGTCGTACACGTTGCACAACACGGATGCGTTGAACTGTCGAGCCTCCGGAGTTGGGACTAGGTCACCCTTGCACACTCTAGCCTCTTTCATGCATTGAGTCATGAGGCGTTGCACCCACGCAAACGGTGAGACGTAGCAAGAAAAGGGATGCAACTTTTGCACTTCGATGATGCACGCGATGATGGACTCAGAGGAGTTTGACATTGTGTGCCCACCACAACCAATTGGGCAGTACACATGCGTCCACTGGTCCTGCGGGATGCCACCCACTCCACCGCTGCCTAAAAAGTGAACTACGCAATGCGAGTATTGCCGTCTCATGATCTCCTTGCACTGCTAAAACTCTGCGTGGGTCAACGCATGGGCAAGATGCCAGCACCAAAAACCCGTGCTCTTGCTGTACCGTTGACGGACGCTCGGCCAAAGGTGCCATGCACAGTAAGTGTGTGTGGCACACGACACCTTGTTCATGAGTCCTTTCTCTCGATCTTTGATGACTACAGTACTCTGCTCTGCTGCGGTGGGGAAGGCGATGGCGAGGTGGAAGCAGAACCAGGTCTAGTGGTCCTCATTTTTTGTAGGCACCAGTGCCCATGCTATAAGTAATGTATGAGCATTGGCGTCGAAGTATTGCACCACCAACAGCGTCCGTTTGTGGCTATTCTTCTGGAAAGTCCCGTCCATTGTGAGGATACAACAAGAGTGCTGAAAACCAAGGACGGTCGCACCGCTGGCGACAAAGGCTCGGTGGAAGACGTTGCCCTCTGTCACCTCTGTGATAGCATTTGTGTTGCGGTCAAGTCTCATAAGCTGCAAGAAGGCATGAACAAATGGGTCAGGCACTTCCACATGAAAACAAAAAAAAGAAAAGAGTACAAATACGTGCAGAGCTAATAGCTCTTGTGTGTACGTCGGGAAGAGGGACCAAGACATGTTTCGATAGCCAAGCAACTTTGCTTGTGCCACCACCTTTACGCCGTAAAGGGTGCCGTGGTCCACGTCCTTGCCAGTCGCCCTCTTAACCACTGCCTTGAGACTTGTTACATACGCACGGGGGTCCTTTTGCAAGGTGGCAGCGATGTGCCGGATCATCCACTTCAACGTCTTTGCCAGATCTCCATGGCCGCTTCGAGCACCAGGGACACAATGGTGGGCGTCTTTCCACTCGGAGACCTTCACCAACCCACTTTGCGTACACACATGGTCGTGCAATATCCAAGGGCAGTCCTTCTCCTTGTACTGCGAATAGCGAGCTTTGAACCTGGTAGGCTCACTGCGCAACCATTACATTGTCATGCGGTTCTTGATGAGGTAGTTGTCCACGGTCCAACCACACTCGTCCATGTCATTGAACTCCATCCCACCCAGGAAGGCTCCATCAACCTTGGTGCATTTTGGTGCGTTTTCCCCCCTCTCATTGTCGAATGACACTGCAAAAGATCCTCGAAAACAAATGAGAGACATAGCAAGTGCAATGGGACTGAACGTGCAGCACAAAAGAACTGGAAACAAGTGCAACCGGAATGACCTAATGTAAAGTCTTTTACCCTGTAGTGGTTCGTCCCCTGAACGACCTAGCCGTAGCTTAGGGATGGCAGGCCTCTCTGGCGATGACCAGATGACGAGGACGTAAGTGTCCAATCTTGCATAGAAAATCTGGCGACGGGCAGAAGGGGGGGGAGAGACACCTGGCTCATCCAGACTACGGAGTGCTAAGGACGCCGCAGGAGACCCAAGACTGTGGTCGTGGCACTGCCCACATCTCCGCCTAGGGGGCACGGACCACTGCAATTGTGCAGCTATAGTGTCTGAACATTGGGAAAGAATGAAAGTCTCGACTACTTAATGTAGGGGATACCCACTTGGGCCCTCACCTGGGTGTAGGACGTCCTCCGCCATTCTTGGCACCGTGCCGTGGCAGTGCACAGTGCCGGAGCAACTAGGACGGAGCCGTGACAGGTAGTGCTAGGTCGAAGTCGTTGCCTAGGTCAGGGCGGAAAAGGGGGGGTCGATGTAAGGAAGCTAGCTTTAGCTTGACATACGTTGCACCTGAACCGAACAATGGCTGGCTATCAGCGTCACGCACCGTTGCGTTGATGGAGCGTTCAGCATATGCCAAGGAAGACACCAAGTTGGAGGCGCCGGGATCTCTTCTCCCTTGTACATGCGGCGTCGGATACGTTCACGTGGTGCATGTCCTGAATAACGAGAACCAATGCCGACAATGACGCTACCACGTTGCCATCGTTATTTGAAAACACGTACCTAACGCTTTTTTCTAGCATTTTTACACAATATATGTTTGTGGGCAGTGAATACCTCCACTCCGACAACATTATACGGCATTACATTTATAAAGATGACATCACACCGTGCTGAAATGGCAAACATGTTTTAAATGTGACTGGTACCCATCGTTTAGAAAAAAGGAATGGCATGCCTATATGTCGGTGCTTGTTTTGAAGGTCTGGGTACGGCGTGAGCAGGCATGGTATTCATGGGTATGCCATATTTGAAATCTAGTATGGAAGATATGCCCTGCCTAATGTTTGACCCATGGGTACGCTTGCTAAATCATGTGGGCGGTCTGGGTATCCGAGCTATGTCACCATATGATTTTTTTGTTACTATCTGATTCTCTTATGAAGTGGGACACACGCCACGTTGGACAGCCGAAACCTGAAATGGGAACCAATTTGCAGGATTATATTGATTTTATCATTGTATGCCGAAGTAGAAAAAGGGGCACTTGAAAACGCCCTCGATGCATCGGAGACGAATTCACCAAGCTGCGTTTTGCCCAGTAGTCATACAGTCAAAATCTAACTTCTAGTGCTCAGCGGCCCAACAACGCACCCTACAACTCCTTCTCAAATACATACCCCTCTCTTGGAGGCGTACCCTTGCTCTTGGACCCCCATTCCCCCTCGCACACCCCCACACCCCTCACCCCGCGCTCTCGTCAGCAGTACCTCTGGAGGTAGACCCTGTCCACCTCACCCTTCGCCCCCACCCATGGGCCAGAGCATCCCAAGTTCAAGGTAAAGTCCTCACCCCAGTCTTCATTTCTACAGAGGACAGAATGATCGGCCTACAAGATCGCCCCTTAATCCCATCGTATAGATTTTAACATGGACTCTTACCCCTGACCAAAGTTTACCATCGTCTCTTGCAGCAACATAACTTCACTCCATCATATGAGAAGAATTGGAGCAACAAACAGGGCGAAACACTACTTCCCCTCTCTAGACCTCCGTCCTAAAGATGTGCACACCAAGATACTATTTCGTTCCATACCAATCGCTCGCCGTACCCGTTACCGCCGCAATGGAATAACTGCTTGCCCATTCTGCGAGGAAGAGGAAACAATAGAACATTGTTTCCTCCTTTGCCGTTGCTTACACCCTCTCCGCCAACGAATGGAGACATTCTTCAACGCTCTCTTCCCTAATGCTCCCCTCACGACCCCGGAATCACTTGTAGGTCCTATAAAGCCTAAAGTTTCTAACGCTGCATGGTTTATCTTCCGTGTTACCTTGTTTCACCTAATATGGCAAGAACGCAGGGCAGGCCCAACCTCCTCCCTTTCTACTAAGATCATTGCCACCTTTGTAAGAGCATTCCAAATACACATATGGCTCGTGTGCACCCTAATCTGTAGAAAGAACTCAAAACGCACGCGTGCAAAACTCAAATCCATTGAAGACGACTTCGCCTCGGCTCTCATCTCCAAATTCATTCTCCACAGCAAAGACTGTCGACTATCTCTAAGCTCCCGGTTCACCTGGTGGTGGAAACACCCTGACCTTTATCCTCGGCCTTGATTTCCAAACTTGGGGGGCCGGGTTCAACTCCCGGGCTTCTTTGGTGTTGAGGTAGCCCCCCTGCCTCAGCCGGTTACGTCCAGGGGAAAAAAAATCTAAACATAGTGCCGGTTCAGGGCGACTTTGTAAGTCGCCCCCATTCTCGCTCCGGCATGTCTGAGACGCCCCCATTCTGAGAAAAATGGCTGGGTCGCCCCCATTCCGGAAAGTCATGGCCAGGTCGCCCCCACTTTTGGTGCTTCGGGGAATGATGGTTAGGACGCCCAGTACGGATGAAATATTATCGACGTCTTGCCCCCACTTTAAAAAGTGGGGGCAAGATGACGATAATGTTTTGTATCACACATTGGTGAGAATCACTTTCAATGAAAGCATACCGTACACAATTCCGGACACCGGGTCCGCCGTGTCCGACGTCCAGACTTGCTCGCATCGTTGTTGTCGACTTTTACATGTGACGGGCTAGACATTGTTTTTTTTTTTTCTGTTAGCTCATAGGGCGTCTCTAACACCAGAGACGTCGACCATATGAAGTTATAGAGTTTCCTATGCCTTTCCCGGCAATGACTTGGGAGATGCCGCGATGGACGCACGAGCACGTATAGCGAAAGCTGCCCATGATCGGAAGTCCATCGCGCTGTTTCGGAGATTCTCTTAAAACAGGACCCCGCAAGTCATAGGGTCGAGGCCGACTAGGGACGGGTCCGTATAAAACATCGTCGAGGATCCAAACCAAGTAATATTGCACCATCCTCATCGAAAAAATAAAACACATGTCAGACAGCTACGTAAACCGCCGCCGAGCGACAACAGCGGCATTAGGTTTAAAAAACCAAGTATATATGTGTATACATACATACATACATACATACATACATACATACATACATACATACATACATACATACATACATACATACATACATACATACATACATACATACATACATACATACATACATACATACA
>SZWC01011492.1:40318-55763 GCA_023375785.1 Penium margaritaceum | reverse complement strand
GGAGGAGGAGGAGGAGGAGGAGGAGGAGGATTGTCCTTACCCTGGTCCTTGTACTTCTCGTAGAGCGCAGTGAGTTCCTTGTAGTTGGAGTCAGTCAGACCACTGCAGTGCCACGAACGAACGAAGACAGCACACGACAAAGAGGAATGAAGGACACTGCAAGGAGATGTGGACATTTTTTTCTTCTTCTGGTTTGAGCTGTGAGCCACATCTCTATGTTCATTACGGATCCATGTCTTGGTTGAGAAGCCATTTGCTTTCACCCCTCAGTTCACATGTCGTTCTCCAATGATGTCGGATCGGACCTATGGCTTGAGTCACGACAGGAAGGTGCTCGCGTCTTCCTGTCATGACTCACAGGTGGGATTACAGGGGAAAGGGGAAGGGGAAGGGGAAGGGGAAGGGAAAGGGAAGGGGGTGAGAAAGCCGAGCGAAAGGAGACCTAGCTCGTTTGCATCGGTCTCTGTGGGCTTCGTACTGAGAGAATGAGGAATGGAAGACAGGTGAGAGCGCAACAGGTTTTGGTCTACAGGTAGAGTGAAAGAGCTCCACTCGCGAAGGGACTGTGACTCGGGCCAACAGGGTGTGGATGGACATTTTTTGGCCCATAGACAGAGGAGCTCAAATCACAACTCATACGCGTGTGTTGAATGTTTGCAATCTTAGGAGTTCATGAAGATAAGCGAAAGAGGTGAGGCGCATGTGAGGCAGGGTTAGTGGGGGAAATGGGGAGGTAGGAAGAGCAAGGGAGGGGGGGGGAGGGGAGAACCCGCACCACTGGGACGCCACGTTAACAACGAGCGCCACCTTTCCCTTGTAATCTGCAAGGGGAACCTTGTTACCCTTGATGTCCTGCACGTGAGGAGAGACCCATAGAAAGGAAACATGGCGTTAAGAAACTCTATGGGAAAAAGGGGGGCCAGGAGGCAGGCATGGGTCGCAGTCAGTTCCATTTAAGGACATTCAGATCCAGCCCCAACCAAAGAAGAAAGCTAGACCCCCAAAAGAGATGCCTGCACATCTTTCCTCGCTCTCCCTCTCCTTCATTACCGCCACTTCTATACCATCTCCTTTCTTCCATTCGTTTTCTTTCTTCATTGTATCCCCTTCTGCCTTCAACGCCAAGCAACACACCATGCCCAAGTCCCAACATAGCGACGGCCGATGCCTGCCAGTGGTACAGGTTGTCCCCTCCGTACAGGCATCTACAATGTGATTGGCCACCTTGTCATCTCCATGACAAGCCACAAACAGTGCATCCACCACCGCTGAGCTGCGTCGGCCGCAAGACCATGGTGCCATTCGTCCCGCAGAAGTGATGAAAAGAATCAATTCAGCCGCCGCGTCCCTGTGACACAGCCCGCAGCTGAAGCCGTCGAGACAGACATGGCCGCCCGGCAAAAAAAACGTGAACACAGAAGAACGCTGCAGCGTCTACTTCCCTCGTTTGCTCCCATCACAAACACTTGGCCGCAAGCCTCTCCTCACGCCAGAGCAAAGAAGCAATTTCTGGAGGTGTCCCACTAGAAGCGTGTGGACAACTTTATCCTCTCTGTTGACGCTCATCATGCACTCAGAAAAGGTGGCGGGTAAGTTAGGTTGGTGAAAAGGAGGAGAAGAAAAGGAAAAAAAAGAGAAGAAAGAGAAGAGAGCCCTTTGCCACGTACAGTCCGTTGCAAACCGAACTCTCAGGAGCACCACAAGGTTCCCAGAACGTGCGCCCAGCCTACCCTCTCTACCCTTGGTGAAGAGGTGCAACTTCGCCTCCTTCACCCATGGTAGCACACCACTGGGACGCCTCAGAAAGCTTTGTGTTTCCCTACAAAACAATATCATTATTTCTACAGAACGATGTCATTATTTCTGTAGTCCTTCCTTCACATTTCTTCTCTCCTTTCTCTGGAAGCCATTTGGGAAGCTCTTGCGAAGCGCTTCACAGCCCGATGCCTCCGGCCCTACAAGACTGGAACCGTAGGCGTTCCGCCGATGCAGTGCGTCCAAAGAAACGTCCGTACGAGCCGAACAGTCCTTCCCGACAGTTAGCGCAGAGAAGACAAAAATGAAGAGGGGACACGGAGGACAAGGGTTAAGAGTACATATCATAAGACTCGCAGGCATCTCACCCCTCGCCGTTTTGGACTACACGGCTCAGCGTACCAGACGATATCTTGTTTCCGAGGATGAAAAAGAAGGGAGTTAAAGGGGGATAGTGGTCCAAGAGACTTCCTTGGGAGGGCTGAGGGGCGATCGACACATGCTTTCTGTCAGATAATCGCGTCCACACCGTTCGGATCAGTCCCCCATAATAGCAGCTGTCGGAAGGGGGGGTCGGGTTTGGGATCATACCGGCAAGACCATCACCACCATGAACGGAAAAGAAGAGAGAGCACGTCCTCTGCTCCGGGTGGGAGCCGGACGACGCGCAAACCTCCGTTTATGAGGAAAGAAAGAGCGAGATCACGTCTCCGGCAGGACGACGCCGAACGTGCTACTTCGCCCCTCACCTCCACTTCAAAGTCGTGGAAAATCTTGCCCTCGAACGTGGCCGCGGACGCCTTCGCACCCATGAGGAAACGCCGCGCGGGCTGAGCAGCTCCGAGCGGAGAGTATGCGACGAAAGGAACGCGCGCGGCGACGAGAGATTGGCAGCTGCTGAGCGAAGGAGCGACGCTGGCGAGCCTGCTAGTGCCGAAGGAGACGACAGCTCTAGCGGCAGAGGTGGTTGCGGCGGCGCTGATCGTAGCGGAGACGGCAGCGGCAGAGTGGGCGCAGGCCATTTCAATCCCAACTCGACAAACACAATTGCTTGGCTGGGCTGAAAACTTCGGACTACGCAAATTCGAGAACGACACAGCTGCTAAGAGGAAGGTGTCAAGGTTTGGTGGAGGAGTGGCCGCTGTTTGGGCTGACGACGTAGACGCGCCTTCGCCGCAAGTGCGTGGACGACGAACGAAGCGTCAGCCAGGCGCCCGAAGGAAGACCGCTCGGCTGTCGTCGCAGCGGCTGGTGCGGAAAGAGGGGAGAGGAAAGAGAGGAGACTGGGACTGAAGGCTGATCGAATCGGTGTTGAGGCACAGCAAGGTGGTACTGCGGCAAACGGGAAAGAGAGCAAGGGGAAGCATGGGTTCGAAAGTCATTCTTTTTGTAGCATTTTTTACTTTATCTTTTTTCTGAATCGATGTTCATGTTTCTCAGAATCACAACAAACTCACCCGATAGGGTAATATGACGGGCCGGATTTCATTCAATTACTCCAGGAAACATTACAAACATTCGCACATGGTGTGAGAGAACTATGGAAGTGCGCAAAACTCGGGGAGGGATTGTTCCGCATGTCTGCGTCCGCATGCGCTTCAGCCGATGATGCAGTAGCTACGCAGCCAGCTACGAAACCCGAGGCCAACACCTACTGTGACGGATACCACCGCAGTCGAGCAAAGGTCGTGACCTTCGCGGTCTGCCCCCTGCGCAGGGGGGCTGAATGGCCGCTTTGCAGGCTTACATGGCGCCACGTGGCTTGACTGTCGTGGCCCTCGCCACAACCGCGTGGCAGAGAAGCTGGTCGGCAAACGAAGCTTCCTGTCAGAGTACCACGGATTGCAAGAGCCTCACTAATGAAGATGAACGTGTCGGGTGATCTTCAGTTTCCTTGTTGAACCATGATTGAAATGCTCCTTACAAAAACTTCGAGTCGACCCTTACTTTCTGCCGCGAGGTATTCATCACTTCTGTCTCCTTGACCACTTCTGAAGCCCCCTTCAAAGTTTCTTTGTTTGGAGGTGTGACCATGTATCAAGTCCCCAATGTAAGCTAATCGCACATTCACAACACCATAACATTTTTAAAGTTTAGCACAAATATACCCAGAGCTCCAAGAAGCAACTATGATAAAAAAAAATCATAAACACGATGTCATTGCTGCGTGAAATGTAGCGTCGGAGTGCTGACGCATAAGGCCCCTCGAACAATGAAAAACCCTACTTTCGAGGTTTTGGTGATTGTCCGAGGGAGGGGTTTGCATGGGGAGTCGTGAGACACCCCATTTGTTGAAAGGGATGTGCTGGGCCCCGTTACCGCGAAGCCCAAGAGATACCTGCGCAAAAAATAGAACCCTCAACCCCAAATGTGATTTGGTGTTGGGTTTGAGAGTGGTTTTCCTGCTAACCAGTGGTGATTTGTGTGCCATGAAAAAATAAACATTTGGAATTGGCGTTTTTGCTCAATCGCGATCGAGTGATGAACCTTTATTTATTATTCGTTTTCGTTTTCGATTCGCAACCCCCCTATTCCAATGTGAATCGTACATCATAATCAGTAATCGTTGATCGTGATAAGGGGTTTTTGCAACCAAAACAAGGGTCATCGCTCGCCTGTGATCTCCCTAGGGAGCAAGGGTCGCAATCAAGCGACAGTAACATGACACTCCTTGCTATGCTAGATCAGCGACACATTCGCTGATCAAGCATGGTGAGCGACGCCGGATAACATATTCGTTTTGTGTAAGTGCTAGACATGGGAGATATAAACTTGTGCTATGTATATGGGAGGGTCAACCCTTTGGGAGCATGGATATAGTCGCTATTTCGCCCTTCTCCGTTTCATCCGGCCGGTAAGGAGTCAACAAGAGCAAATTTGAGTAGTCCAACTCTGACTCATGTGGCCTTCACTACAAAACAATGAACAACAATTATGAGGCATTACATTTCAAAGCGGAGTACAACACCTGACCAAAACAAACACGAACTCGTTAAGGACCTCATTACTACCTTTCCCAACTAGTAAGATATGAGTGAAGGTTGATCAACGACGACTACCAAAGCCGTCTAGCTGAAAACACCAAGCAAGCTGAGATCTTTGGCGTCAACCCTTAGTCCACCTATAAGCGAGCATGGAACCAAGCATGAGAAAATGCTCGAAAGCTTCCTAGCGATATTGCCGCTGACTAGGCGTTAGTGCCTGGTCAGACGGTGACAATAGTCACAAGTTGTGCACACAACGGCAAGGGTCTCGCTAGGTGACACAAGGCAAAGTGTCAGAATGCTTCAATAGCATTTGCAGAGAGAAATGAAAAATGACAGGTCCATGGCATGAGTACTTGCCGCGGCGCGCGGCGGGTGTCGCACGCGGCAGTGCAAGGTTTGTTCTAAAGCCGTCCCTAAACCACTGTTTTGGCCATAACTCAGCGCAGGTAAGTCAGAACAATACGCTGTCTGAACCTACACGTGATGAATCTCAAGCCGGATGCTACGACTGGTCATATGCATGCATCCAGCAATAAACAAGGACACACAATGCGAAACATGCACTTCGGGCCCGCGACCAGTCCACCGATTAAATCCTACAAGCTGCACAAAAACTGCAGAAGGTCCCAAACAACATCCAGGACTCTAGGCCGACCGTCGATCAGCACCGAGCAGGTAGTCCACCACCAGACGATGCCCCGGTGCCACTTGGGTCCGCATCAGAGATCTGCACGAGCATGGACACGGCTGAGTGGTCACAGAAAACTGTACACGTCAATTGGAACGTCACAAATCACAAAACTCCCCGAAGACCCGATGGTACGCATGTCCATACACGCGTAGCACTGAAACGAGTGCAAGGACGAGTGCAAAAACAGTCGTGACATAGGCACAGACATACCCTGCACTCAACCACTCCCAGGCAAGGGGCGCAGTCCAACGGAACGAAAGGCCACCACAAACTTCCTGCGCACCAGTGCCTTTGTCAAGAAGTGAGCACGTTGCATGTCAGTGCCTACCCATATGATGGAGATCACGTGTCGCTCGACCAGATCACGCATGAAGTGGTGCTCAACTCCACTGTGCTTCGCGCGAGCATGAAAGACACCTGAGTTCTCCACAATGGCAAGAGCACTATGGTTGTCGCAACAAAGTAGAAGACCACAGACTGACCCAACTTAAGGAACAGGCACTGCAGCCACAGTGCTTTAGCAGTCCCTGTACCTAGAGCAACATACTCTGCCTCCGACAACCTATGTGGAATGCAACCCTACTTCCCACTGAGCCAGGACATTGCGGTACCACCGAGCTGGAACACGTAACCGGTGCGAGTGCGTCCATTTCGGCTCCAGGCCCATTCGCTGTCGGTGTAGCCGTCAAGAACCATTGAGCACTGCCGGTGGAAGCATAGTCCGAGGTACAATGTGGAAACCACATACCACACCACTCGCACAACCGCTTGGAGGGCTCTAACATGTGGAGAGTGTGAAAACTGTGCAATGAGGTTGACGGCAAAAGCGATGTCGAGGCGTGTGGTAGTGGCCAGGTACATCAGAGATCCAATGAGGCAGAGGTACAAGGTCACATCCACAATCTCCCCCAGCTGTGTAGGATTGTCCACCTTCAGGGCGTCCTGCCCGTCAGGTGTGAGAGGTGTGGAGGCCATGGGCACTGGGCCAAGGAGGTCACTGAAGCGCTCCCCCACAACACATGCGTATTGGGCCTGATGCAACAGAAGCGTCCGGCTTCTGCAGTCTCGTACGATGTCCATGCCAACAAACACCACTGCAAGACCAAGGTCCTTCATCCTATAGGCAGTCTGGAGGACCGCCTTGGCCTCCTTCACGGCCTCCATGGAGGGAGACGCGATCAGGAGGTCGTCCACATAGACCAGGATGGTGGTGAACCGCTCAGGCACCTGTCGGATGAAGAGAGAGGGATGTGGCTCGCTTTGTACATATCCTGCACGAGTCAGAGTGCCAGTGATCTCTTGGTTCCAGCATCGAGGAGACTGCTCGAGTCTGTACAAGGACTTGCGCAAGCGCCAGACCTTGTCACCATCCCCAAAGCCTGGTGGATGCGCGTCGTAAATCTCCTCATCCAGAGTGCCATGGAGGAACGCATTGTTCACATCCATAATGTGCAGTTCCTAGTCATGCTGAGCCACCACACCATACTGAGTGTGAGCTGAGGTCATGCGGTTGACAGGGGCAAAGGTGTCAGTGTAATCAATGCCCTCCATTTGAGAGTACCCCTTGATGACCAAGCGAGCCTTGTGGCATTCAAGTGAGCCCTGCGACCTCACCTTCTTGCAAAAGACCCACTTGACTTGAATCGCCTTCCTCCCAGGTGGAAGGTCAACTAGCTCATAAACTCCGTGCTCTCGGATGGCACAAAGCTCATCCTCGCAGTCAGCATGCCAAGCGTTGGCATCCTCTCATGAGAGGGCGTCCCTGAGTATGCCCAAATCATGCGCCAATGAGGGAGAGTTCTGAATGGCGATTACACACGCCTCAACACTGGGCCTGAAAACCACAAGGTCAGCTGCTGCATCACAAGCGGTACGAAACTCGCGAGTGACGAGATCGTGCCCTACAGGACGCGCTGGATGTACCTCTGTGTGATCTGTACGGACACTAAGGCCGAGGGCCTTTGTGCCGGGATTGCCACTCGCAACGCTATAAGTGGAGCGTTTGGGTGCGGGACTTGACACTCGCTGGACTCCGGAGCCCAACGGTCAAAGACGACCACCGGGCTCACGCGAGTAGCCTGGGCTCGAAGGGCTGACCGCAAGCTCAGAGACAGGTACGACCACATCCGGTGAGGACTGAGGCACAAGGGCAGGTGATGCAGTGGGAGGCGAGATTGGTGAACTGATGGGAGACGCAGGACTGGGTGTGGCAGCAGGACCACCCACAGAGATAGGAGTACCAGTGAAAAGAGGGACAATATCATGGATGTCCGTGGGGCGCGAGGGCGCAGGAGAGGCGACAGGCTGGTCGGGAGAGGTCTGTGGGCCGACAGCGATGATCGCCGGGTCATCAAGATCCGGAGAGTGAGAAGTGGAGGCGGCTCAAACGGACACATCAGCTGGATGAGAGGTACTCGTAGACTCAGACTCCCCCATCCGTCGAGAAACCTCACACGTAGGAACGTGTGTGACAGACATCAACACAATCGAGGTTAGATTGCGGTAGGTGGGAGACTCAAAGAAGAGCGCGTCGCGGGACTCAACAATGCGTCGACGGGCGGGGTCCCAAAAACGCAAGGCCTTCTACCGCAGGGAGATGCTAACGAAGGGACACAAGCGACCCCGCGGAGAGACCTTGGACCCCTGCTGATCCTCTGTGTACCACACAGAAGCCACTGAGCCCCAGACATGAGCAAGACGTAGATCGGCACGATGGCCAAACCAGAGCTCGTACGGTGTAACGTGGTCCGGAAGAGGACCGTGCGGGAGGCAATTCTAGACCCACGTCATGTAGGCGAATCCTTCAAAATCAAAGGATTCTGGGAGACCGCACTCAGACCGCATAGCACAAACCGTATCCTCCATGGTGCGGTTCTAGCGCTCAGAGACACCGTCCTGCTGAGGAGTGGCAGGAGCAGAGACCTGGTGAAAAACCCCACGATTGGCAAAGAAACTGTCCATCTCGCCAAGTAAGGCGCCGCCGGGATCCGAGCGGAAGGTATGTAGCAAGTGGCGAGACTGATGCTCAACCATCACTAGCCAGAGACGGACTGCGAGAGCGGCATCACTCTTCTGGCGCAGGCTGTAGACCCACCGCATCCAGGTGAAGTCATCAGTCAGGGTCAGGACATATCGGCCATGATCGAACAAAGACTCGACAGGGAGAGGACCAAGAAGGCCCGAATGGACCAACTCGAGAGGACGAAGGGCTTGAGAACGGGAGTCAGGGTAGGTGTAGCCATGCATCTTACCTTGAGCGCGGAACAGGCAATCGGACTTGGGCGGCTTCTCGAAAGAGGCCGCGTCAAGACTGAGGGTGGGCTGTGTCCTTATGAGCTTCAAAACAGTGTTGGAGTCCACATGACACAGACGTCGATGCAGCAGGCAGGACACTGGTCACAAACACACGAGCAAGGGGGGAAGGGGAGCAAGGAGAAGAAGAGATCCGAGGAACACGATACAGTTCATCTACAATAGATGCACGAAGAACAACAATACGAGTATCAAGAGCAGTCACTGTCCCGGAGTCTGCAATGTACTCCACAGAGAGTCCCATCAAAGTGGAGGCATGTACAGAGAGCAAGCTGAGCTTAAGGTCAGGCACAAAAAGCACGTTGGAGAGATACAAGGGGCCAGACGAACCATGGAAGCACACAACCCCAACACCTTGGATTGGCAAGGACTGACCAGATCCTGTGCTGACAAAACAAATAGCCGCCACAGGACTGAGGACAACAAAGTTACTACAACGACATGTCATGTGATGAGTGGCACCAGAATCGATGATCCAAGTACCACCCGAATCACGACTGAAGGACGTCAATGTGCAACGGGAAATGGAGCACTCGGCTGCAGACGGGTGCTCCGCAACAGAGGAGGGAGAACGACGAAGGGCACACAAGTGAGACTCAGAATTCCAATCTGTATTGTCAGGCTCATTATTGTCACATGCCCGCTATACTCCCCCACACGAGTCATTACGAGATACGAGAACAGACGAACTAACAGTCTGTGAACCACCCGGCTGTGATGACACACTCGCACCTCGCTGAGAGCGAAGCGCCAGGAGCTGAGGGAGCTCGGCGATGGTGCGGTCCTGGGGGTTCGGGTGTCCGTTGCTCGCTGGTGGGGAAGCGAGAATTGCTACGGTCGTGGTCGTTGCGCAACCAAAGGCTGTGGTGGTCGACGTAGACCACTCAGCATGTGCAACCTGAAGACCATGAGTGATCCGCGCCCAGTCGAGCGGCTGCTGGCACTCGATGTAGCGGTGAGCGCCTCCACAATTGTAGCGGTGAATAGTACGTCCACTACAATCGCCTGATGACTTCTGCTACGGTGACTATTGCTGGCCCGAGCCACGCTTCTTTTTGCCCTTCTTCCCTTGTGCTACTGCTGCCAAACCCTGTGGCTGAGTCGGGGTAGTCGGGGTGGAAAGTGAAGAGGAGGGCGAGGCAGAGGATGGAGAAGTAAACTGCGAGACAGGCCTCCGTCGTGACGCGATGACCAGAGCTACAAGTGAACTCTCCTGATGGACGATGGCTGCCTCACGGGCGGAAGTCACCTGGAGGAAAAACTCATGTGCCCAAGGAAGAATCTGAAGGGAGGTGGAGAAGGGCTCGAGCGCAGCATCGCTGTACCCCGAGAAGATGTCGGCATGCTCAAGATGAAGTCCGATCATGAGCTTGCGAAGTGCCAGGAGCTGTGTACCTCTCGAGGTCCCGAGACGTGTGTACATGTGCATGGCGCGCAGCCAGTAATCGATTGCGGGCCCGGCAAGTCCCTTACGAAGGGAGTGGAAGGCGCGGATGTGAGCCGCGCGGATGGCGTGCGTCTCTGCTGCAAGCAGGAACAATGCCAGCTCCTAGCTCGACGTGGGTCAGCACCCACGCTTGTTCCGGCCTCTCCAAGGAATGGGCGAAAGTCCACGACAGTCTCACGAGGCATGGCGCAAAAGAGTCCGCGCATCGCCTGAGCCGCTATTAGCACCTGAGCATGATCCGTAACCTGGTACTAACTGTGGTATTAGGGCCAAATCCCCTCTGAAGTGACCCACACCTGGACAAGGGTCTCCCAGTAGTCAAAGCCGTCTTCGCTGACATATCGTGGAGGGGGTGTCTCGAAGTCCTTAGGTTGCCACTCCGTAGGGAGAGCAACCACAGACTGGGAAAGACGAGGGATGTGGAAGACACCGAGACAAGGAAAATCGCCGAGGTAGGTCTCACGCGAGAATGAGATCTCCGGGAACAGGGAACTGGAACGCGTCTGCATCTGGTGAAGACGCTCCTGTAGTACGCAAATCTCCCTCTTGGGAGTGTCATCGTCCATGCCTGGCATATCAGGGTCCTCCTCCAAAGGATCAAGAAGTGGCGGGTCCTCTCCTGCCGCTCTCCTCGGTGTAGATGCTGATTGCTGTGTAGAAAGTGTGACATCACCGACTCCCCCGGAGGTCTACTGTGGGGCCGTGGACTGACTCCGAAGAAGATCTGTGAGCGTGCGGATTGTGTCGGTCTGCTGCTGCTGTAGGCAACGTATCTCATCTTGTGGACTCCCCAGGTCCTCAATAGCCTGCGAGCGTGGGCTTGGGACCCCTGAGGAGGAGGCGGAGGGATCAGATGGTCCTTTATCCTTGACACCGGTTGGAGCCATGTCAGCGCTCAGTATGGGGCCACACATAAAAAATGCTTCAAACAAGAAACCGACAGCGTTTCTCGAGCATTTGAAACGTTAAAATCAAAAACGATATCTTGACCCTAGAATTGCTAACGTCAGCACAGCTGATGATGATATCAGGATTTTTTACGCTATGGAAAAAACGCTACCATTTTTTATGCTAGCCTATTTTACGCCAAGGTTTTTTTGAGGTCACGAGAACTCCGCGTGACCAGTGGGAGTGACCTCGTCACCCGTTGCTCGTGGCTGTGCAGGGGCTGCGTAGGCCAGCACAATGCCATGGAGGCCTGCGCAGTGCTGCGCAGTTTCTGCAGAGCAGAAACTGCGCAGCGTGAAATGTTGCTGCTGCGCTACTACTGCTTCCGCTGCTGCTGCTTCGCTGTTTTTGCTGCGTTGCTGTTGGTGCTCGCGGCTGCTGATGCCGCTGTTGCTGCGAGCTGTTGCCGCCGCTGCGCGCAGTTAATGCACGCAGCCGCCACCGCAACCTTCTACTGCGAGCTGCTATTCCTTTTTTTTTTTGTACTGGCTGGCAGCAAGACACGACTGCTGCTGCCACCGGGTGGTGGTGGTGTTGCTGCTGCTGGAGTTAGTAAATGCCGCAACTCACCCGATGAGGTGGTGGGGATTGAGTGATGATGTGGTTGAAAACGGCTGCAACGAGTTCCAGGATACGGCGGCGGCGGTGACTCTCACAGTTGCTCCCGGTGCTGCGTCTCTACAGCTCAGCTCAGCGAGAGGGGTCTAGCTGCTCTGATACCATAAGAAAATGCGTGGAAGCCTCCTAGCGATATTGCCGCTGACTAAGCGTCAATGCTTGGTCAGACGGTGAGGACAGTCACAAGTCGTGCACACAACGGCAAGGGTGTGGCCAGGCGACACAAGGCAAAGTGTCAGAATGCTTCAATAGCATTTGAAGAGAGAAATGACAAATGACAGGTCCATGGCATAAGTACCTGCCGCGGCGCACGGCGGGTGTCGCACGCAGCAGTGCAAGGTCTGTCCTAAAACTGTCCCAAAACCACTGTTTTGGCCGTAACTCAGCGTAGACAAGTCAGAACGCTATGCCGTCTGAATCTTCACGTGGTGAATCTCAAGCCGGGCGCTACGACTAGTCACATGCATGCATCCGACAACAAACGATGGACACATATTGCAAAAAATGCACTTCGGGCCCGCGGCTAGTCCACCGATGAAACCCTACAAGCTGCAGAAAAACTGCATAAGTTCCCAAACAACATCCAGGGCTCTGGGCCGACCGTCGATCAGCTCTCAGCAGGTAGTCCACCACCAGACGATGCCCCGGTGCCACCTGGCTCCGCATCAAGGATCTGCACGAGCATGGACACGGCCGAGTGGTCACAGTAAACTGTACAGGTCAACAGGAACGTCACAAATCACAACAATTGACAGGTTTGATTGAATGTGTGAAGCGACCGTTGTAAAGCACACACCAATACTAAAAGAGGTAAACACTAACTTGTCAATAGTTTAAATCAAATCAAGCCCGTGAAAGAAGAGTTTGTGCACATGGAAGAGCCACATAAGTTCTCAAGCTGCTTCTCATACGTTTGTGGTCATCCTTAAAGACACACGATGGTACATATGCATTTGGGCAATCATTGTAGTCAGAGCTGACATGGAAGATCAATCTCATATTGAGGCTGGACCATTTTGAGAGGAAGACAAGCCTCTCTAAGATCACTTGATACATGAAAACACTAATTCTGCACAGTCCCATGAATCGGCAAGCACAAATATTCTGGTTGCTGCATTGCAGCAATGCCTTATCCTCGGCCTTGGTTCGTGAGGTGCACCTTCGTGTTTGAGATTCCTAGCTGGACAAGTATGCCTATCCCCATCACGATGTAGCAAGCAATGACTCCTTAGCTGGCACCTCCTCGTAAAAGAGCTCAAGACGATCACCAGCATGGTACTTGCGGACAACTCCCGTCTCATCCACCTGCACGAAAAAAAAAAAACACATTGTCACACACACATGCATTCACCGCGGTAATCTTTTTTTGTTTCAGCACAACACCCGCGCCTTGGACGCTGCAAGATTGCAAGGCCGATTGAATGGCCCCATGATCTCTCAGATGCAAGGCAGGTTGAGAGCTTGGCCACGAGAGAGGAAATGGAGCTGGTTTGAGAAATGAGCAACTCCATGTGCAAGACACATCGTCAAAGCATTTCAGCAGAGACATGCAAGGGATGGACAGATGACTGAGAGTCAGCGCAAGGTCAGACTCAAACCAGAGCGGGAGGAGGACACGGCGGAAGGGANCAGGGGTTCCGCCACACTTCCAAGAAAAAAAACTTGTGTGTGCATGCAAGCTCCTGAAGCTCATGAACATCCTGGAAATCAGGGACCACCCCCCCCCCTCTCCCCCCTCCCTTCAACTCCACTGCACAGAACTCTGCCCAAGTGCAACACAGACTGCAGTCCTGAGTAGTGCCACCCACCCGCACTGTTCGGACGCAGCCGCCGCTGCCGCCATCCCTCGCCATTGCCAGCGTCACCGCTTTCACAACAAAAACCTGTGGCGGAGGACAATGAGTACCAAAAAACAAAAAGGAATTACACGCATTTATTTCAACCCTTTGCAATGCATCTGAAGCACAACGGAAAAAGGGAGGGGGGGGGGGGCTTGAGCCCATTCGCCGAGTAAAAAGGAGACCAGCAGTTATGAAAACATAACTGCAAGCCATAAAAAAATGTATGTCTGTCCAGCTTGTACACATCCCATGTCTCCACTGAGGGCAGAGAGTCGTACGTCCAAAATCGTCAAATCTTATCCTGTCGCACACTTGTAGCTTAGAACATCCCCTCCACCCCCACCCCCCCACCAGAGAGCAGAGGCTGATCAGCCTCACCACTCACACCAGCCACAGTGGCCTGACCTCCTCCATTGCCAATTGCCTCTACCGCTCTCCAATGGTGTGCCCCTGCCAGCAGCAAAGCCACATGACAGCTGCACCCGAGAACTGATTTGGGAAGGGAAATGTGGGAAAGTACGAAGGATAGCATGTGGACAAGCACGCGGACAAGTGTGTGGAAAAGTGCGCAGAAAATGGAAACATGGAGGCTAGAGCCCTCGATGGACAAGAGGGTTCTTTGGCCCTGCACACACAGCCCTCGCAACCAAACAAGAAAGGCTGCTCGGATGACGGTATTGCTGACACTTGGTAGAATCTCAACAGGTTGGTGGAAGCAGAACCGCCTGTGGTAAACGGCAGTTTGAGGAGTATGTGCATTCGATTCTGCTACAGCAGATCAGGACACACCACTGCCTAGGCATGAGTATTCGAATACATTCGGCCTTGGCAACCACTATTTGATGTTCGGAAGTATTCGGATTCGAATACTTTGGTACTCGAATAGTTGGCTTTCTTTCTGGATGGGGGGTAATTGATATTCGAATACTTGTCGAATACTTGTCGAATACCTGTCAAATACCGAATATAATCGAATAGATTTGACAACATCCGAACTTTTGTTGAATACATGTCAAATAGTTGTCGAAGAGTAGTTCGAATACCTTTCGAATACCTGCCGAATACCAGTATTTGGAGGTATTTGATATTCGAATACTTGCCCATGTCTCTTGGAGGGGGGTATCTGATACTTGAATTCTTGTCGAATATCGAATACATTTGACAAACATCAAACATTGAATACTTTTTCGCTCATGCCTACCCCTGCCGTGGTAAACGGCATTTCGAGCAGCGCATGTCTGTGCTCCTGCTGCATGCCTTCGATGCTTTGGGAACAAAACAGATGCGGACGTACCTCTGCCTCCGCCTCGGTCATGCCGGGCCGCCACTCGGCGTCGCAGAAGCCAAAGAGGTAGGTGGAACCGGAGCCGCCCGTGGCGAAGGGTACTTTGAGGCGTGTGCCGCCGATGGGAATGGCGTAGACGGACGCACCCTCCCACTTGTCCCACCCCGCCACTATCATGCCCGCCATCAGCAGCGCCTGCGGGAGAACATAAAACTTTTCAGGCATTGACAACGCTCGAGGACGAAGTTGGCAGGAGTGAGGGCGGACAGGAGTGAGGAAGAAAAGGAGAGAAGGGCGATGAGGGAGGGTGGGAAGGAGGGAGGGAGGGAAGGAGGGAGGGAGGGAAGGAGGGATGAAGGAAAGGAGGGAGGGAGAGGAGGGATGGAGGAAAGGAGGAAGGGAGTAAGGGAGAGAGGGACAAAGGTAGGGAGTGAGGGCGAGAGGGTAGGAGGGAAGGAAGGAGGAAGAGGGAGGGAGGGAGAGACTGAGGCACGAGAGATAGAGAGAACGGACACACACACACACACACACACACACACACACTCACACTCACACACACAC